>JAUUDW010210499.1:0-22187 GCA_032361385.1 Panulirus guttatus | reverse complement strand
CGACGGGTGTGGAAGGAGGGGGAAAGGTTTATGCAAGGGGGAAATACTAAATATAGGCAGAGCTTATAGAGTCTTTAATGGCAACCAAATTTTTACTTTAGGGTGAATAGCTTCCCATTAACTGACTTTCACAGAATGCTAGAGAGAGCAGAGCATTATTTCATGTAGATGAAGTGGTATCATTTGGGACAAACTTTGAGATGGTTCATTGGATTCTTTCCCATTATTGAAGCAATCCAAAGAGACAGTAGATTATGAGTTTTAACACCAATATCTTAAATATCGCTCTTTGAAAGTGTACAAAACCTTTCGGATGTGTTCTCAAGAACTGAGTGACAAAAACGCTCTTCTCATTTTTGCTGGTCGAGCATATCTGCTTGAACTTGACTGTGCGTATTTGCTGGCAAAGGACATTACTGAAGGCTTCAAAATTCATAGGCACGATAACAGAACTTTAAAATCTGGATAAACTCTTCATTCCTTCTCTTTTCCTAAACTTTCCTAAACCGGACTCACGAAAGCCCTTCAAGGAACCCCTTCCACTGTCTCCAGTTCCCACTACTTGCCCACTTATATACGCAGTTCAGCAGCCAAGCTGTGTATCACCTGACGGTCCAGTTTCTAGCAACTTTTTATCCTTCATTTTTACATCTTCTTAACTGTGATTGCAAAGGCTATACTGTTGTTTTGATAGAGTTCCCTTGTCCTCAAGTCTGGCAAGAGATTCAGACTAGCTTTGGGTCCTTAGTTTGATAGATATGGACACTACTACTGTTAGTCAAGTTGTTTGCCTAGTCGCCTATATAGACAAGTTGCTTCTCTAGTAATTAGACCAGTTGCTTGCTAATCTAGTGGTTAGACCAGTTGCTAGCCTTGACAACATAGACAGGTACCTAAACTAGTAAGATGTGATAACTGTTATTCATCTTCATATTTCAGCCAAGTTAGAAAATAATTGCATGGACTTGTGATTCTCGACGACTTATGAAATCTACAGGAAGTCGTTATCACTAATGGAGAGACGCAATTGTGAGTTATCTGTTGTATTTTTAAGGTGAATGAAATCGTAATTATAAAAAGAAACTGAATGCGATCATAATTAGCCTAATAATTCGAGGAACAGTATCTCCGTGATAATGAAAATGTGATGATATAATTACGAAGGAAAATCATACCACAAAAATTACTCGTTATAGACATAGACTATTCTCGTAATCATGAAACTGAAATGAAATTACAACGGAGTGTCATGGCATTTTTGGTAAATAGATTTTTTTAATAGTAATTAAAGCAGGAAGTAGTTCAGTCTGACACTGTTATTAGCAACAGAGATCGCAGTTATAGGGACATTAGAAATAAGCTCTTCTCTCTTTTATTACATATGATAATACAGTAATATTACTATATCATGTTAGGTCTGTGATGTGCTGTGTTTGAGTAACTTTTGTATCATTACAAGCAATGTTTTATATACATGTGAGTAATGGTAATTACTCATAGAGTATTAACATCTTCTCTGTCTTTACCAATATGTCTAATATTTGCTGAATAAAAGCCTTGAGTACCGTAAAGTCTACACAGGCTTTACATTAACTAATGATGCCGTATGAGCGCAGTAAGTGCGCTGTTGGACCAAGGTCGTTGGCACGGCAGAGGCCGAGCGAGAGGGGAGAGCAACTAAATTATAACCATAAATCACATGTCTAACATGAGCCAAGATGGACCAGGAATCTGGAAATAAAAAGGGAGACATTTCCCCTCAATCCTCACCTCACCTCCGCCTGCCTGCGACCTGAACTTGACTTTCATCTGCCCTTCGCCGTCCTCTCTACTCAAGTAGATTTTAATAGCTAGATGATAGCATGTCTGGGGGGAATCACAAGGCCATTAATTGAAAATGAGTATAAAAAGTGGGTAATCAGTTGCTATGCAGGGACGCATGCGTACCAACGCTTCCGAAGACGTCGTCAATACTGGCCCGCCATATTGTTGTCGCAAGGATCGGGATTATTACATTAAAATCTGGAAGGGCTTTCGCAGGACTTACCTAGGTGAGTAGGAATCTGTGTCACGGTCCCCTGGGGTGGCTGAGGTCGCCATATTTCGCAGGGTTGAAATCAGGCAGGGGCGTCGAGGTGGCATTTAATGGTGTACTATGGGAAAAATCATTTGCCTTCAATGTAAACAAAATATGGGCAGTGTTTGAAATGACCCTTAAAAACCGCTTGGAATTATAGGTAGGGTTGTTTTTTTCGACCAGGGTGTACGTATAGGTTCGATTCCTAGGTTAGAGGTATGTATTTAGGCTCAGAACCAAGAGAGAGAAGTTCCTAAGAGGTGTAGTGGAGGTTCACGACTGCAGTGGCGGAGAGTGACCCTGACTGGTTGGTGTCTCTCCTGGTTTACTGGTAATGTTGAAATGCATTACCTGTCATCTCCTTGCTTTTAGTTGAATTTCCATATCCCATTATCTGGTTTCACCCACAGCTGTGGCTGTCCGGTACTTAATCTATTTTTTTTCAAATGTATTATACGTGAACTGTTTGTTTCTGTAGTTTGGGTAATATTCCAATTTAGGGGCCCTGCAGAAATAAGTGGTGTTGTTTTGGGAACATGATTTAGAGTATGACACTATACATCGTGTTAGTAGGCAATGATAATGGGTAGGGGCATGACAATATGGGGATATTTGGGGGGAAAAGTAGTAATGTAGCTGGAAAATTAGTAATGTGGCTAGAAATCAACAGAACTTTTGCAAAAAGATATCTTCTGATTTGCACAATCAACCTAGATTCAGCAATTTGATTCCATTTGAAAAAGTGAGATTGTAATAATCTTTGCATTCCATTGTCGGGAAGTAAATTCACTGGAATACATGTAAAGGAAGCAGCGCAAAAGAATTTGGCTGAAACTAAAAGGTAATGGAGACACAAACTCTAGACATGTTAAAGACTTTGGTAGCAGCCGTTAATATGGAGCTCACTTTGACACCTTGGAACATCAACTCCTTAATGAGGCTCCAGTCATCCATTGCAGTACATGATGAATAGCCAGTTTCCTTTGTAAGCCATCACAGAATATCAGTATAAATGCTGTACAAGTAAGGTTCCTAAAATACGTATCCAGCAAACAGTACACACACTTCAGAAACTACATTATTATATTTGTATGCTATAATCAGAGCTGTCAATGACGCTGCTTGTACTGATATAGCATTGATATTCCTCTTTCAATTCTTTTTCATTGAGATGCATTTTGGAAATGCCATTACCGTACAGGTTTATTGTAATGTATTTTTATGGAGAGCTCTCCTTTTTTTCCTCTCTATTACAAATATTTTTTATATAATGTAAAGCTAGCAAAAAGTAATTTATTAATAAAAAAGTACTTTATAAATGATGTATGTAATGTTTACACATGTTGATATCTGCCCAGGTACTTCCATTGCTTTACTTGTGTAGAGATTGGTTTGTTGTAATATTCCTTAATGAAGGTTATCTTGTCAAATTTTCTTTATTACGAGATCATTTTTCTGTGCTGAAATTTATGTGACAGTTAATATCAATTATAAATCTAGATTATAAGTGGTAATTAATTTATTTCCTCTTTTCAAACATTTTTTCGGTCTTTCTGTTCTGCTTCGTTACATTCTCACAGATTCACAGACCCCAGCCTGTGCCTTCAAGGAGGATGAGCATTCTTTGCTTAGCTCCTTCTGTTTCAAATTTTAGAAAGGGAAATACAAGAAGGGGAGGGCTTTCAGCCCCTCTGTTCCTGCTTTACTTAGTTTCCTTCCATGACCAGCAAGGAATTCATGGGAAGTATTCTTTCTCCTCTATCACCTGGACCTATTCTTAAGAAGTCCTGTTGTTACTTATTACCTCTTTCCAGAGGTTCCTGCAGCCCAAAGTTGCATTATTTCCAGTAGCAGGAATATAAGGACTCATTCAGAGTTAAAAGTTCTTGATGAGACTGTACCCCGATATATAGAGAGATACATAGGCATACAAGTACCATATGATCTGACAAACTCCCAACCATCCTCTGGACTTGACATCATGCTTATTGCTTATATCCTCACATACAGAAGCATATCAGTTGTGGTTTTATCAGCCCCCTGTTTCATGTTTCCCTGTATGATCCCCAAATCCCTGCTCTTTACTGTTAGCTACTTATACATGAGCAATAGTACGCATTACTTCCACTCATACATTTTTAGCTCCTATAATTCCTGATTTGTTTGCGATGCTTTCAGGTTATTCCCTCCTTTTGCCTCATTTGGAATCTCCCCTTTTTTGCTATCTGACTGTATTTTTTGCACCTCTCCCTCTCTTCTCTTAGTCTGTCACAGTTGCTGAATATCCCACTGAATTGTGTCTTGTTTTTAAGTTTCTTTTTCTGCCAAAGTACAACCAGGGTAGTTGACTCTAAAGCAAACATTGCCATGACTGGATATCCTCAGGTATCATGATTATAACCACTAGTTCTTTTTTCTTTTATCATTGAAATTACATTTGGCAATTCCACATCCTCCATTAATCTTTTACTCATTCTTTTCTCCTTCCTGTTTATCCAGTCCAGAAACAATTGGAGATTTTCGTTTTTCATCCTCCAGATTTATTATTCTCTCTACCTTTTTTGCCACCCTCTTTATGGCTGAATCCAACAGTTTTGTTTTGTCAGCCTCTGAGTTTCTGGCTTTCTCTGTAATCTCTCTTTTTGCTAACAAGCTCCGATCCTGTATTCACTGCACTTTTCTAAACTTGTATTGGACCATAAATTTTTGTGATTACTTTGTGGTTCACTCCACATTTTACTATTTATTGTGTTAGATTTGTTAACACGGCTACCATTGCTTGAAGGAACATACAAATTAAAGTATTCGTCTTTGTATAGACAACCTTGTCCTTATATTTGTGACATGACTATTGTGATATATCTTAGTTTCTAAACTTTATTTTGAATGTCCTCGCTGTACAGTAGGATGATGTAATTTTCAATGACTTATTTACTAAAAATAGTATTTATACAGTTATGCTGTTTCTCTTAGACTTGATTTTCTCTTACTCTTAATTTTCTTTAAGGCATTTCTTATGGCTTGCCAGATTTTTTTATAGTTAACATTTTTTTTTTCTTTTTTTTAGGTGAGGGAGGATGGCACAGTTTGGTGGTGGTAAGGCACCTCCACCATGGCAGCAGCGGCCACAAACGACCCCACAGCTGCAGCCATCTCTCCTAGGCCAACACCCCTCTGCTCCCAACCAGCAGCTGGTACTGGGTGGTGCTCCTCAACAGCCACAGTATGCACCTGTGCAACAGAGTATGATCCAGCCTCCAAATTTAGGAGGGCTACAGACTCTTGGCCAACCCACTATTACTCAGCAGACAATAGGTCAGCCTACTACAGGAGGTAGTCTCATGGGTCAACCACCCATAACCCAGGCTTTACAACCCCCAAGTCTTGTCAATCCTACCCAGATGACAAATTCACAGATGCAGCCACAGATTCAACCTCAACCACAACCTCAAGCACAGCCCCAGCAACAGCCTCAGGTAAAGCACATATTATTAATGCTGTTTTGTGCATGATTGTGTTGATCACATTTTAAGATATTTAATTTGATCGTACAAAATTCAGACTGAAACCTGTTCAGGACAGATTTCGAGAATCTGTTAACATGAATAGTATACATTTGGATAGGAGATCTTCGTTGCTTGAGTCATATAGGTTGATTTACTGGATTAAGGACTAGATGTCATAGGGGTAATTTCATTTTGATGTTTTTTTTAATCATGTTTAATTATGGGCATTTATTACATATGGTGATTCCTGTTTCATAGATGGTCATTGTGTATGATTTCGTAATTTTGCATTAGAATTCATGTTCTTTTTGTTGAATGTTAGATGAATAATAAAATCTGGGTTCTTTTATGATATTTGTTCCCACTTACTCAAAAGTCATGTAATTGAGTATTTGGTGCAGTGGGTATATTTTGATTGTTTAACCCACTGATGTGTCAGAAGTGCAGTGTTCCCACATAGATAGTATGAAAGTCCATTGTTGTTGGCTAATTTAATTACATTGGCATCAGTATTATGTGTAGCCATTTTAATAACATTAGTTACATGTATTGCTATTTCTTCATTTTTTTGTACATGTTCACCTCTTCTGTCTTGAGTAAGTGTCCATAACAAATGACCAAGTCATAGAGGAAAAAATCCTCACTTGACTCCTTGCTCTCTTCCTTCTTTTGGAAAGTAATATGGATGGGAAGGATTTCCAGCCTCCTACTCCACCTCTTCATAGTTGCCTTATATGACATACAAGGAATATGTGTGCAGTATTCTTTCTTCCCTGATCCCAGGGATAACCATTTCTTCGTAGTGTCATCATTTTTCTTCCCAGTGATACCTCAGACTCAAAATTTAATTCCTCCCTTATCTTGTGACACCCTTCAGGATCCTGGATGTGAATGAAATGTACATTTCTATTCATTTCATGATGGCCATTTTGTTACCAAGCGTAAGGGACCATTTGTTACTCAGTAGGAGTATCTTATTATAATAATAATTTTTGTGTTCATCTCAGCTTAGGGTGGATTGGTGCGAATTTCGTAAGCTGTTCTGAAATTTGGAACATTCTTTGTCTGAATGATGTGTGTGCAGTAGGAAATGATATTCATATCTTACAAATGCTTTTTTAACCCCTAAAGAACTGAGCTTGGAAATTCATGGATTCCCCAGGACTGGGGTTTATAAAAACAGTTTTATTTTTATTTTTGCCAGTTAATAGGAAATATCAAGAAAAGTGAAAGAAAAGGGAAAAATATTGTAGATCATCCATGTTTGTTTTTGCACAGACTTTTGAATTTGGCATGCCATTAGAGCTCAGCTTATGTGCTTGTAAACTTTTGCTGCCTTGTCTCCACCACCAACATTTGATGAATGATACACAAAGAACTTTTACTTGTGCTTGGAGTTCAACATCCACCAAATTATTATTATTATGATTAGTGCCCCAGACACTTGCTAATTAGCAACTATATGATGTGAGTCTTACACCAGGGTCATACCTTCATCCATTGTGTTATGGAGGTAACTGAGATACTTGGATTCTTTCTTGTTATGATTTTAGTTGCTTAGAAATTACTCATGTCTTCATACCGATAAAGCACACCTTTTATTTTGACTGACAGTGGGAAAAGGCATCCCATATGAGTACAGGTAAGGTCCCCACAGGATAAGACACTGCAGTATTATTAATTGTAACTTAAGGATTTTTCCAGTGCTAATTACAGTTGCTTATGACATGTGGCACCTCAAAGGCACCTCAGCGTATCAGTAAAATGAATCTTAGAATTTAAACAAGGGTAGTTAGGGTCGCTATACTTTAAAACATACTATTATGGCTAGGGTCCTTTAGGGGTAAATGAAAGTGTGAAGGTTCTAAGGATTATTTGTATCTTGTATTGCAGGTGACAGCAGTAACATACCCAACCCCAAGGGCATTGGCTCCTCCTGGTGCATTTAATCCTTCTGCCACACCAAGTAATATGGCCACTATTGCTACCAGCCTACAGACTAATCTACAAAACAACATGGCAAACAATACCGCAGGCCAGCAACCCCAGAAGCAACGAGTGTTTACGGGGACTATTACCAAACTGTGTGCAGACTTTGGCTTTGTCGATGAAGATGTTTTTTTCCAGACAAGGCAAGTATATTGATATGTTTTTTAATTGTGACAAAGGAATGGTGAAGGAATGATTAAAAAAGTAAAATTTTGATATAAATTATCATGTGGTATTCATTTACTATAACTTTCAAAGTGCCATTAAATGAGGTAAGAATCTGGGTCAGTGAAAGAACTGGATGGGACATGTCTTAGTTTGTTGAATTGGCCAGATTGCACATGCTGGTGAGATTTATCCACAAGATTTTAGTGCCTTTGCCTTTATCAGCCTATTTATTTGAGGTTAAGGGTCCCAGAGTAGCAGAGGTCTGTTCCCACAAAAAGTACATGCATCCTCAGGTGAACATGGCATGCCTTCATTTACATGTAACTAGAGGCTTGGATTCATATGATTGAGTAAAGTGTATCTTTTTATCAGGCATATATATCAAGTATTGTTTGATAGGGAGTTCAATTGGCTAGAGAGTAAGCAAGATATCAGGGAACAATTTGAAAGAAAGAAATCGTTTTATTGTGTTCTACAGTACTATTGCTGACTTAATTACTGTGTTTCCTCTTATTAGGATCCTAGTATTCCAAGCACATTATTCTTGATTTCCCTCAATTTATTGCCAGACTTATACCGTCAGAATATTTCTTTTCTTCATATTAGGTTTCATGGTTCTAGTTCTTTCAAACACTTGAAGTGTTTCTTAACCCTCTCAGGCTGGCTGAGTAGCAGTATTCATTATCAGTTTTCTATCTCTTGTGGTGAAAGGTCCCATTATCGCTTCTTTGATTATTGAATATGATTATTCAATTTTATCAATGTGGTCTCCAAATTCAAGTTTTTCCTTTATCGTTTCCCATGTCTTTAACTATTGCAGCCACCACATTCTTCCCGTTTGCTCTTTTTAAGGCTTAACTGTTGCATCTCACATGTTTCCATGGCTTAAGTGTTCATATTTCTTTTCAGGGAATTCTATTAGGTTTTTGTCTGCCTGTGTATAATATAACATGTATAGGTCATCTTCTAGTTTTTCTTTTTCTCCTGAGCATTGCATTTTATTTATTATGGTGTTACATATGAAATGTGTGTAGCTTGTTTCATCTTATTGTGTGTATTGGATATCTTTTTTGCAAAGAGTCCTTTTTCTTTCATTCATGTCCGCTATTTCCCACATGAGTGAGGTTGCATTAGGGACAGATGAATGAACCTTCGAGAAAGAATATTCTCACTTGGATCCATTCTCCGTTTTATTCTTCTGTAAAGTCACACAAGAGGGGAGGATTTCCAGCCCCCACCCACTCCTTCCCCTCTTAGTCGCTGTCTATGACACGTAGGAGATATTTGGGCAGTATTCTATCTGCCCTCTCCCATTCCTTGAGGCACTCTTATCAAAACATTTTCCTCATCTGGCATAGTTCCATTTGCCATCACTTTGAATTTTCTGTATGTTAGAAACTCCTTAATCCTCCTTTCTTATTTACCTCTTATGTTCTGTATTGTTAGATTTTCATGTAGAATATTGTAGTTTTCTTTGTCAGATGCCTTTGTAGATTAGGAAAGACAGTGTCCTTTCTCTTTACTTGTACTAGTTATTGTGTATGCTTTGTTGATGCACTAGGAGCTGTGTTTGTGTATTTTGCTTAGTATGAATCCATAGTAACTGTTTTCAGTTATTTGGTTATTGTTTTCTTAACATATGTTTTTGCTATTTGCTCTCTTAAAGATTTTTTGCATGCGATGTCAAACAAACAGGTCTGAACTATTGTTTTGGCAGAAGTTTAGATCTCCTTTGGTTATTGGTGATACTTAGCTACATTATATAGTTGCAATAAACTGTTGTAATCAAGGCTGTATCATCTGTAGCTTTGCTTTGTTTTGCTGTTGATCTGTCTCTTTTTAAAAGATATCTGGAACTCCATCCTTCCTTGTGCTGAGTTTTCTTTTAGGTTGTCTTTTGCTGTTTACATCGTTCTTGTATACTTCTGCATCCATAATGGCATGCGTGTGAAACCAGTTGAATACCTCATTATCAGTATTATCTTTGTTTCTTGTGCAGAATGCTGATTTTCATTGATTGTTTAGTGAGCTGCATTTTATTTTTGGGCCATTGTCACATTTTCCTCTTAGAATAGTTCAGTCTTGAATTTTTTTATATATGTTTATATGTATTTACAATTTCATCTTTCCTTGTTGGTGATAACAGACACCTCTTTGTTCTTTGTTCTCTTCTATGTTATTCCAATATTTCCATGTAAGTGCTCTTAATTATTTTTTTCATAAAGCTCCCCATCTTTTTTTTTCATTTCATCTTGGAGGCTGCAGTCATGGACAGAAGTTTACATCAAGGTTGGGCCTTAAATGATATATAAAGAGATTAATGAAAGGAAAAAACAATACAAGAAAAGATATTTACGAATTTTGGAGGAAGTGAAAAACTTGTCTTTTAAGATATGCCAGGTCTTAGTTATTTGGAAAGACATGTAGGGTAAAGACTTCCAAAGTTTTGAAGTGCAGGGAAGGAAACAAGTATCAAAACAGTCCTCCCTTTAGTACCAGTATTGTGGCATAGGGAAAGTGGGACAAGTTTTAAGGTTAGCCTGGGAGAGTTGATAAGTTGGACTGCTTTCAACTCAAGTCTGTCAAGTAAGTATGCATAGCTAAAACCTCCCCAGATGTGAGAGTAGAAAGGACAGATCAGTTCCAATTATAATAAAAGAAGTTTTGACATCTACACAGGACTCCCAATTTCTCAGAGACAGAAGTAGTTATTTCCATAATGTCAGGTTTCCAGGATAGGATGGAAGTTACAGCAATATCAAGTATGTTCACTGAGTCAAGAAGCAGAATTAGAGATCCATCAAAGGAGAGAGGAAGCTCATAAGGAATTTTTGATAAAGATGGGTAGATCTGGGTCTTGGAAGCATTGAACTTAACGAGATTTCTTCTCCACTGAGATATCACGTTCAAGTGTAAGTTTATTGAGAAAGTTGTGTTGAGATGAGAAGCAGATCAAGTGAAAGAAGAAGGAATGGATTTAAAGGATATAGAGGAATGCAGTGTTATGTTGTCAGCTTATGAGTGCATTTGGTTATTCATAGAAGAAAGGAAATCGTTGACATTGATAAAAAGAAGAAAAAGTGTAAGAGACAGGACAGAACCTTGAGGGACACTGCTGTTGATGAAGAAAGAGAAAGAGGCTGATTCATCAACAACCACAGAGATAGCTTGGCCTGAGGGTGCGAAGTGAGGGAGGTAAGCTAAAAGAGGGAAGCTTAGAGATAAGATTCTGATGCCACACCCTGTCAAAAGCTTTGGATATATTAAGGGCAGCTACGTAGAATTCCCCAAAATTTTTCAGGGATGATGACCAAACATTAGAAAGAAAGCAAAATATATCATCAGTGGATCTCACTTTACAGAAACCATACTAGTAATCAGGTAGAAGACTGAGATTGAAGATGTCTGAAGATATGGGAGTTGAAGTAGGATTCAGCATCTTTGGAAAGAGTAGATGTCAAAACAATAGCACTGCTGTGTTCTCTTTACTTCTTTTCCTTTCAAATCTGTTTGTCTAGAGTGTTCATTTTCTTAGTATCTTTTATTTATTCTCCTATATTTCTTTTTGATTTACATTGACCCCCAGCTATTTCGTTTGTCTTCCCATACAATGTTTTCATGTTGGGATTAATGTTGTTTTCTTCTAACCCTTTCACTGTGGCTAGGATGTGGGTATCCAGGAACCACACTGCTCCTCTCCAATCTGATGCTCTGTGCATGCCACTACCCTCTCAATCACCACTTTCCCATACGGCCTACCAGGTGCACTCAACAAACATTTTTTTTTTCAGACATGTCTGCCATTTCCTGCATGAGTGAGGTAGCATCAGGAGTAGACAAAGAACTGTCCTTGCTCACAACCATCCTTTAGCTGTCATGTATGATATGACAAAACCAGAGCCCTCTGTCCATAACCAGGCCTCACAGACCTCTCTGTGGTTTTCCCTGACTACTTCATATGTCGTGGTTCAGCCCATTGATAGCACATCATCCCCTGTAAACCACAGTACCTAATTTTCCATATCCCTTGCATGCCTCACACTCTTCTGCATGTGCAGGCCTCAGACTTTCAAAGCATCTTTCACTGTATCCTTCCACCTCCTCCTGTGTAATTTAAACATTCACTTTTATCCCCCATTTCTTTGTACAGTTACACTATACAGGCATTCTGCCATTCCTCAGGCACCTCACCATGATCCATACATACATGAAAATCTTAACCAACCAATCAACAGCATAGCTAACCATATTCTCAGGACATCCAACTGCAGTCCCATACACTCAGCCACGTCGCCACTCTTCATATTGTGCAAGGATTTTATCTCTTCTCTTTTCACCAAACGACTAGCCATGACTCTTTTCCCTTGCATATCTCCACATTCTAAACATCTTACAACTGCCACCTTGTCATTCAAAACATTCAACATTCCTTTAGATATGACTGCCACAGTGAGAGGGTTTAAGATATTCCAGTTTTTATCTCTTGTTGACTCCAGTTTGCTTTGTTGTAAAGTTTAGGTCATTTAGGCTTGTATTATGCTTATCTTTGCTGTGTTTTTTCTCTCTTTGTTTAAAGAGTAAGTTGTATTGTTACTTCTATAATGTTATGATCATGTATGCTTGTTTTATTCACTTCATTGTTTATGAAGAGAGAAATGCCGTATTTTCTACCTCTTGCCTCA
The DNA here is from genome assembly GCA_032361385.1 of Panulirus guttatus. Taxonomy (NCBI): domain Eukaryota; kingdom Metazoa; phylum Arthropoda; class Malacostraca; order Decapoda; family Palinuridae; genus Panulirus; species Panulirus guttatus. Next base: position 9,765 of record JAUUDW010210499.1, on the reverse strand, counting down.
TCCCAGACTTGACTTATTGGGGATCATGCTAGTTGCACATTTTTGCAGTCTATCTGTCTTGTCTCTACCTTGTTAGTTACACATTTTTTTTTTCAGTCTTTTAGTTTACCTGTATGCTTCTTTGAATAGAGTTTCCACAAAGACACACTATATTCAAGTTTTGCTCTCAGATGTGTACTTTATCCTGGGAACATATTTCCATGCATACGTGAATGTTATTCTTAAATATGCCAGTAATGCATAACTACTGTTTTCCCCACTGTGTTTGTATAATGATAAAGTGTTCTGTATTATTGGTATTGTTAGCCCAGATATTTTTTTACTGTTTGATTCCATTACACTCTCCCCAGCTAATGTATAGTTCCGCTAAGGTCTTCCTGATCTTATTAGTTTAGTGTTCACCATCCATGTCCTTCCAAAATACAAGAACATATTCATCCTCAGCAGTATTTTAGTTTTCACATGACAAATAACCTGCATTACTTTTGTATCCTTTAGCAAACATACTAATGTATGATCTTTTTCCCTTTGGTAAGCCATTAACGTAAATATAGAACATAACAGGTCCCAAGACAGATCCTTGTGGCACTCTGCTGGTGACTTTCTTCCATGTCATTGTTGTTATTACTTTTCCATTTGAATATCCCTTAACCCATCTTTCCACCCCCAGTAATAGCTTGCTTTCTCGTTTTTACTAATAACCCATTGTGCAGCACTATTTCAAATGCTTGTTGAGAATGTAGATACAGGTAGTTCTTGCTAATTTGTACATCATTGGGGCCAAGAATTGAGTGAATGTGTGAAAATTGTGAATTTTTAAGATATTCCCACAAACAGACCCCTTTGTGGTTACAAACAATGTATAAATGAAAAATAAATGCAAAATTCTCAACCAGTCTTTTATTTTGCTTCACTGTAACCCTTTACATGTGTTCTAGTCTTGGCCATGCTCTTTTTTTTCTCCATCCATCTATCTGTCTGTTTCTCTGATGCCTGTTCCCTTTGGTAACTCCTTCAAGGTGGGTGGCCTCGGCAAAAGAGTCTCCTTAACTGGTGAACTCTGATGCTGCTTCTTAGTCTTCAGTGCCTCATCCTTAACAGGCCACTGGCAGAGAGCAACTGTAGCGCAGTGTTTTCAGAGGTTCCTACCTAATGCTCCTACCCTATGTTTCTACCTAATACCTCTACCTAATGCTCCTGTCTAATATTCCTACCTACCACTTACAACTGTTGCTCCTGTCATTTTGTCAGAAGGCAGGGCTGGTGCATAGTACTCACTGCAGAAAAATCTAGAGTTAGGAAGAATGAGTTGTGTTGTTAATTGTTGTCATATGTTATGTGTGACAAGGAGAGGTTTTATGTTTATGGACAGAATGCCAACAGTTCATATGTGAGTGAGGGAGAAAGGAAAGACAGCAACTTAGGTCAAAGTTGTACAACTTGGCAATCACTGAAGTGCTGGCTCACTATGTAGTTGTCACTGGCCCTCCCAATACTCAGGCGGGGAGTACCAGTAATATACCTCCCCGAGTCAATGGCTGCTTACCACTACTACCAGTCTTTTTTTTATGCTATTATTCTACAACATTGTCAGAAAATGCTGTAGGTGACTCCCTTAGTATTATTCTGTATTACTGTTTTTGAGTGGTACATGCTGCCTCCAGATGTTTTTGAATGGTACATGCTGCTTTAAGTCTTATACATCATCACTGTTATCCAGTGATGTAGGCTGCCCCCCACCTCATTCTGCATCACTTGTATGACACATGTTGCCCCTAGTCTTTTATTCACAGTCTTTGTTACTCAATGCATGGAATCCCATTATCTGGGTTGCCCCATACTGCAAACGCTACACCACCTTTAAGAGAACTCTCCACTGGAATGTTTGATGATAAGCATAAGTATGGAGATAATAGATCATGAATTATAAAGATTTAAGGTGACATATATGTATTCCATATTTATGGCAAGAGCTGCAGGAGCCTATGGCTGTAGGATTTGACATTAATTATTCTGGTACTCTATAGAGCAGATTGGTGACATTCCTTTTTTCAAGGAAAAATGTATCTTCCTCTTTTTAGCTCACTGGGAAATGTTAAGGGTTTTGGATCTTTGACTTGTATTAACTCTGTGGGGACCAGGAATTCAACAGTGTCTTATTAAAGTTCAGTTCCCTTTACCTTTAGTGTCAGGAAGATGGATTAGTGAAAATCATACAGGATGTAGATATAAGAATTAACTCTTAAGGGTAAAGATTAACCCAACCCAAAGTTTCATATGATAAATGAGATGGTAAGGTTTTAGAATTATGATCAAGACCTTGAAAATTTCTTCATAATTTTATCCTTCATGTCCAGGCTCCTTTCAGCTTTTTTCAGCAAGTTACATCCCTGTTTAGATCAAGAAATTGGTTCTTTTTCACAGTCTGGGTGGTGGTTTGAATTTCGTTAATGAACATAAGCTAGCTCATGTGCTTTATGATAATAAAAAGGGGTATATCCTCCTGGACACTTCCCACTTTGTAGGGTAAAATGATGTTATAACACTTGCTGAGAAAGCTTTCTCTCTCATATGCACAATGGACTCTGACTATGGGCCAGAAAAGATTTGTCATCCTTTAGAACCTGTATTTATAACAAACAATGTTGCTGCTGCTGGCCTGTAGATTTAGAAAAAGTTGAATCCCACTTTTATGTTGAGATGTTTAAGCAGTTTATAAACAGTATAAGATGATACCATTGTAGAAACTGGTTTTCCAAAGAGCATTGAGAGCTTTCCTTTTTTCTTTTAGGAGTCTGGACCTTGATACTGTATGTAGGCACTTTGTTACTGGAACAAATGAAATCCTATCACTTGAAGAGTACTGTTTATAAATATCTCTGTTAGGTTATCAGCTATGAATAAGTTTATTAGCTCACTGAGCAATGATTCATATTGCTGTCTCAAAATTTTACACATTTCTCTGCAGTTAACCATGTATGAATCTTCTTCTCTAATAAATTGGCCCATACTGACATTAGTTTTGTACTTTATGCTTGTGTGGGAAAAGTGTTTAGGATTCTTATTTCGTACTTTGCAGTTTGTTTGTATTACATTTGCTAATTTTCGTATGGCATTCCCAATCGTGGTAAATCATCGAATAGTGAGTGATTGGGGCTTGGCTGTGGATGAGGTTTGGGTTTTGGCACATTATACATAGCAGCAAAAAACAAATGTATGCAGATATGGCCATTGTTCTTTTTCTCTCAACATTCAGGTGGTAGAAGCAGTTACGAACATTAAAAAGCATATCATAAACGAAAAGATGTGTGGCGTCATTTTAACATCAGGAGAATTAACTTACTCTTATATCATGTATGGAGCTTTTTTTTTTCTCCACATACATTAAGCGTTGCTGAGTGATGTAGCTCACTTTTGTTTAAAGAAGTGATTGTAGCAGTCTGAAGTAGAAGGCTAGAAGACCACCTGTGCTTGTTAACTATGCACCCCAGTGCGTAGTTCTGGTCAACTCAATTCTTTGGATACTACTTTCCTGCAGTTTAGTGAGCAGTTTATCTCAGTGACCTTGATGGTTGAAATGATAATTATTTAGTTTTATTTTCTTTGGAGGGCCTTGATTAACTGACTTAGCAACACTGTTGTTAGAAATGCCAGATTTTACTGTAGTTCAGCTTTGATGGTCCATCTTCCTTAATTGTGAAGGACTACTTGGTATGCATTTTTCAAGCTACCTATGTATGACTGCAAAGATCAGAAATGTGATATGGACTTGAATGTTTTTACATAAATTGTACTGTTATTTGTAATTATTTAGGGAATGTTTATGCATTTAGCTGCATTTATTTCCACAGTACTGTATGTATGTATGTATGTATTGAAGAGTCGTGCAGTAGTCGGGTTTGTTTCCAAGTTTACCCTTTCTTAGATGAGACAACTTAGCATATGTACAAGAACTGTAGAATTACAGTTGTGCTTTTAATGGTTGAAGAATGTATTGTTTAATGCGAAGAAGATTGATCACTTATTCATTTTTTTCCTTCTTACAAAAGTTGATGAGCACATCCTTCAAAGGATATGGTATGTCATGTTAAATGAACTGTTGGGTGAAGAGGTTAATAACCAATTTATAAAGTTTAGGGTGGAATATTAGTTGTTGAATAATGGCTGGTATGCATAGAGCTTAACTTTGCCTGAGAGCTGTACAAAAGAATACAAAAACAACATACTCATAAGGACATCATAACATTGAAACTTTTGAATGAAGGGGTTATAATGGATGTTTATCATCTGTAACTGATCTATACAAAAGCTTAGAATTTATGTAAACAGTCCCCTCAATAGAGTGGTTATAATGAATATTGTCTATCATGCAGCCGCAAAAGCAGAGCATATGTTAAAGCCTGTTGGTGTAACTATGTTACATACAGCAGAAGAAAAGTTGTTGAAGGTCTTTGATATGATAGTTGAGGGTTAAGGGGAAGGGATTAACCAAGAAAGTGAAAGACATTAGATAAGTGAAATGTTGAAGGCTAGGATTTTTTTTTATAATGAAGGCATCAAGGAACTGGATGTTGTATGTGCATAGTGGATTCTGTTTATGCAAGGAACAGATGGAAATGAAACTTGTTTCATATATCCCAACATCATGCACAGATTAAATGATTTGGAAGTGGAGAATTTGGTCATAATGGACTTTAAGATTATGATTTGTCTAAATGATCTCTGAAGCTATATTTATTTATATTTATCTAATTTAAGTGGGATTGAATATAAAAATAATGGAAAATAGGGATGTGTTAAGTATTTGTTTGTTTGTCTACTACTCACTTATCATTTTTAATAATGGTTTCACTTTTCTGTCAGGGGCTTCCAGTTACTGTGATTGAATCACCTTTTGACTGAATATATATAATAGATATCATTCATAAAATGATGTACTTAATATACATGTTACTCCTCACAGTTGTGTTAAAGGACAAGCCCCCAAAGTTGGTGATCGTGTGTTGGTGGAGGCCACGTATAACCCCAACATGCCTTTTAAATGGAATGCCAACCGTGTACAAGTAATTCCTGGACCCACAGGAGCTCCAACCCAAAACCAAAGCCGCAGCAGTGTGCCTGTGAGGGAAATGAATAGCCGAGGAGGTTCTTATAATGCTGTACCTCCACCCAATTTCAGTAGTGGTAGGTTAGGAGAACATCGTTAATGTTTGCTGTTTAATGTTTTGCATGTCAATTGATAATCCTTTTTATCTTTCATATAGATAGCACAGCTGGAGACCTCGAAGTAGTTGGTGCAACTTCAGATTGTAAAATGCTATTTGCACCTCCAGGCCTTCACACATTATAATATATCTTGTTGTCAGACACGCAGACATAAGATATAACTTTTGACTTCTAATTAGAGTTTAGATATCATTCATATTACAAAAATCGTGTACTCTTGTTGCAGAGGCTCAAACTGGGAGCTTTGGTGCTCGTGGTTGCTTAGGTACTCGTCCTCGGTCACCAAGACGAGATCGAAGGGAAGAACGTAGCAGGTCTTCCAGAGATAGAGACCGTGAGCGTAGTGAAAAAGACAAAGAAGAGAAAAGGGAAAGTCGAAAACGCAGTAGGAGTAGGGGACGATCCCGATCCCCACCTCGCCGACGGATGAGAGTTGTTCCTCGTTATAATGTCCAAGTTCCCAAGATTTTATTACATATGTGAGTTTTCCACAGGTATCCTTGGGGTTAGGGGAGAAAGAATACTATTCATATTTCTCCTGCATATTGTAGAAGGCTTCTAAGATAGGTGGGAGTAGGGGCTAGAAATATTCCCCTCCTGTATTATTACCTTCTGAACAAGGGAGCTAAGGATGGAGCCAAACGAGGATTTTATCTCCAGGGCTCATTCACATGTTTCTGTTGCTGCCTTGCCTACTTGGAAAGTAACAAACTAGTAAGAAGAAAATATAAATGTAAAAGGCGACTAAAAAGGGAGGGAGCAGGGGGCTGGAAATCCTTCCCTCCTCTTTTTACTCTTCCAATTGAAAGAGCAGAGAAGGGGGCCAATTGAGGATTTTCCCTGTAAGGCTCAGTCCTCTGATCTTAACGCTACCTCGCTAAAGCGGGAAATGGCAAATACGTATGAATTATTATTATATTTTTTCCATACATATTCAAGTGCTTCCATGATACAAAAAAAAATCATGAATGAGTTTATGAGATATATTTGATTGGTTTGAAATATATTGCTCAGGGATGTTGTCTAGATTGTTTTCAGGTTATTGATACTTTCATAATTGTGTCTGATATTTTCAGGAAAGAGGCTAATGTTTTGGAGCTGAAGAAGAGGTACAGTAATCTCTATGTCCCATCCGATGTCTTTCTGGCGCGTCCTTTATGGTCAGATACATTCCCTGCTCACCGGCCATTCCAGTTTCCTCGGCCAGTCTCTTTTCATATCATGAACAAGGAAGTTGAGCCTGTTCTGGAAAATGATGCTGTTTATGATGCCCCAGATGCTAATCATAGCTATGCTGCTAAGGTAATGATGTCAATTTGATGTGTTTATCTGAACCATGTATATGATTTGCTGGGCTGAAAGTATTCTTGTGTATGACTCGACTGCCCATATCTTTTAACATTGAGTTGTTGCCCTCCAAGATTATTGATGAAAATTATTGAAGATAATTGTGCATTTGCTTTTCTCACAATGATGCAAAAGCTATTTTTGTGTTTAAAGAAGTTGGTTAGATACCATAATAACTGAAGGCCTAATGATTAAGAGCAGGATGTATGATATGTGTACTGCACCATTTAGGAATTACAGGAAAAGAGTCATGAAAAAGAAAAAAAGAGAGAAAAGGTTTGATTGAATAAGAAATGATGGGTAAGATTGACATGTGGTAGTAAGAGAGTATTTATGAGAGAACTGATGAGATTGTGTTGAAATGGTTTAGACATACAGAGAGTATGAGTAAGGAAAGGTTGACTTAGAGAGAGTATGTGATGGAAGGATGGGTAAATGTGTTTGAAATGAAATGCTTGAAGACAGTATATGGTGTGAGGAGTGTTGAGAGAGATGTGGCAACAATAGGAGTATGTATGAGAGAGCTTAAGAGGGTGTGCTGAAATGGCTTAGACGTATGGAGAGGATGAGTAAAGAATGGATGACTAATAGGGTATACATATCAAAAGTGGAAGGAACAAGGAAAGGGAGAAACCAAAGGGAAGATGTAAGGATGGAGTGAAAGATAATGTGAAGGCTTGGGGCTTGAACATGCAGGAGGGTGTGATGGATGCAATGGATAGAGTTAATTGGAGCAATCTGATTTACAGGGAATGATGTGCTGTCTGTGCTGAACCAGGGCATATGAAATGGTTTGGGGAAACCAACCATAGGTTTATAGAGCCAGGCTCTGATTTAGGTGCATCATATATGACATCTAGAGAGTGGATATGAGAGAACAAGGCAATTTCAATGTCTGTTCCAGACACAACCTCGCTAGTGCTGGAAATGGCAATGTAGGGAAAGAAATATTGGAAGTGGAGGGAACAAGGAAAAGGGGGAAGTCAAAGGGCAAGGAAAGGATGGAGTGAAAGATGTTTTGGGAATTTGGGTCCCTGAACATGGTAGAGGATGTGAGGTGTGAATAGGAGTGATATGTTATATAGGGGCTGATGTACTATCAGTGGACTGAACATGACATGTGAAGCAGCCCGGGAAACCATGGACAGGTCTGTGGGGCCCAGTTGTGGATAGTTGCATTACACATGACAGCTAGAGAATGAATTTGAGCAGATGAGGTTATTTCTTTGTCTTTTCCAGGTGCTACCTTATAATGAGGGAAACACCAAACAGGGAGGAGAATATAGTAAAATTAATGGGTGATAAATGCAAGAAAAAGATTGAGGGGTAGGTTTACAGCATGCTGAGTGTTGTCAGGTATGGGAGATGTATCCTCTGCTGTTTGCAGAAGACAAGGCTGTGGTGGCAGGCTCCAGAGAGAAACTCCAAAGGCTGGTGATATAGATTTGGAGAGTTTGTGGAAGGAGAAAGAAGAGAGTGAATGCAAACAAAATTAAGTTGATGAGGTGTAGCAGGAAAATGAGACAGGGTGGTTTTTGGTTTGAGTGTAAGTCTGAGTAGAGAAGACCAGGAGTAAATTGAAGTGATTTAGATACCTGTGAGTAGAACTGGCAGTGGTGGAACCATGGGACCAGAAGTGTCATAGGTTGGGAGAGGGAACTTAGGCCCTGTGTGTGTTTTCGAGTATATGCAAGGAGAGGATATTGTCTGTTAGGGCAAAGATGTTTATGTTTGAAGGAACGCTTGTCACAACAGTGTTATATGGATATGTGTCTTTGGTCTTGAAGAGAAAAGAAAGGAAGAGGGTGGATGTGCTGGAAATGGAATGCCTAAGGACAGTATGTAGTATGAGGCAGGTTGTTCTTGTAAGGAATGACATTGAAAGAGAGGTGTGGTAATAAGTGCAACTAGATTGAGAAGTTAACTAGGCTATTGTGCTAAAATTGTTCAGACTTATGGAGAGGATGAAAAAAGGAGTGAGTAAGAAGATATATGTGTCAAAAGTGGAAAAAAAGGGAAGGGGAGACCAGGAGTATGATTGAAATAGGAAGACCCCATGCACCACCATTATTATCATCTAGTGTTCATAAAATCAACCTGTTTAGTGAGTATTCATTTGTACTGTATTTAAATTGTAATTATGTTACTGAATATTGATGTGCTGTTTGTGTTTACTTTGTCAGTTCATGAGAAGACAGATGTACTGTATTGGGTCTCGGACAGGTTCTGGAACACATCTCCTCTTGTACTGTTGTAAAAGTAGTTCATTTTAAATGATCTTGCTTTAAACATTATTTTTTTGGAATGCATGCCTTATTTAAAGTGAGGGGTCCTTTACTTTAGTCATGATGTAATGTCCATGAATTTTGCTGGTAAAAAAGAATATCTGAATCCTCTTAAATCTTTCAATATGGTTGTATTGGTGGTGACCACAAAATATAGCAGTAATTGGTTATTATGTCTCGCAAAGAAAGTTTTCATCATCACAAAGAGTATGTAGCCATCTATGAGTACCTGTAATGATATCTTGCATTAAGGCAGGGTGAGCAAATACATCTCATTACTCATACTGCTCATTTCACAAGTCTTGTAGTCTTTCATGCGAGGCATATTGTGTGACTGTTAATCTTGGATTCATTTGGAACATTTTTAGTTTGTGTGGTCCTACATGTGATTATATTTAGGAAATTAAGAATAGTGGTAATCTGTTATTTAGGGCTTGCTAATACGAGTTTGAATATTAGTTGAAGTGATAAGAATCAAGAATATGATAGATTGATATACTTATTGACTCAGGGTAGTTAGGATGGTGTTGAAGAACATACTTCTTATGGGCAGGCTTGAAAATGAATATAGACTTGGTATCCTCATTGCTTGTTGGCAGTAAGTTCCAGAACAGGAGGGAGGCTGGGTTTGTGACTAATTTCTCTGACTTGGAGGCTCTCATATTTGATACACAAGTTTTAATGATGTTGAGACCAAGATTAGCTGTCCAGACTCAGAGAGCTTGATATAATTCTGATTATTAGTTTAATGTAAGTCAAAAGCCAGGACAGGGGATGGCAGTCAGAAGGCATCTCATAAGCTTGAAGATGATGATATTCTCTAGGTATAATTCTGCCAAGTCAGGAAATTATTTGAAATTATATCAGAAATGTTGATCTGAATAATTTGAAATATGACAGTGATTTT
>JAUUDW010210388.1:3107-14324 GCA_032361385.1 Panulirus guttatus | reverse complement strand
GGAGAAGAGGACCACCAGGAGTGAGAAGAGGACCAACAATAGGGGGAAGAGGACTACCAGGAAGGAAGAGAGGACCACCAGGAGGGAGAAGAGGACCGCTAGGAGGGAGAATAGGACCACCAGGAGGGAGAAGAGGACCACCAGTAGGGAGAAGAGGATCACCAGTAGGGAGAAGAGGACCACCAAGAGGGAGAAGAGGACCACTAGGATCGAGAAGAGGATCACGAGGAGGGAGAAGAGGACTACCATGAGGGAGAAGAGGACCACCAGGAGGGAGAAGAGGATCACGAGGAGGGAGAAGAGGACTACCAGGATGGAGAAGAGGACCACTAGGAGGGAGAAGAGGACCTAGCTTGCCACAGCATTATTGATTTCTTAAACATTTCTACTTCCTCACTGTGTCGGAATTCATCGTTTTCTTTCCCTTGTAGTTTCAGATTAAGTTCATTTAGCTTTGAGAAAATGTCTACTAAATATGAAAGCTTGAGGATCCAATCATCATTTCAAAACAAGCCTGCCATGCTGGATTTTTTCTCCAGAAGGAAAATATGAGTCTCCATCCTTAGCTCATAAACAGTGTTAAAATTCTGCCATCTCCAGGCATAACACTTCAAACTACCGACTGTTAAGTGAACCAAACTCCTTTGATTATGTTGATAACTTTCATCACCTCCTTCAGAGCACCTCTGAGACTGTCTGGGATACCTTTGGCAGCCAGCGCCTCACGGTGGATGAAGCAATGTTTCCAAGTAATATCCTTACCGGCTGCCTCTGATATTTTAGTCACAACCCCACTGCTTTTACCAGTCTGTTTGCTGCTCCATCAGTTATAATTCCACTGCAGTTGGCCCAGTTCTATCTCCACAGTCATTCAACACTCTGTATATCTCTGATATCGATGTATGTGTCGGTAATGTTAAGCAACAAAGCATGTCTTCCAAGAAGTCATCTTTCCATTCGTATATCACATAAACCAAGAGTATTGCACCGTTAGACAGTATATCAGACCTTTCGTCAAGCTGAATAGCAAATTCTCCAGCAGACTGTAGACGTGACACAGCTGAAATTCTAAATTTCCCGCAACATCACTTATCAGCCGTGACACTGTCGTACCTCAGATGGGACACATTTCTCATCAAGAAGCACACTCAATATGTCCACAGCGAATGGGAGAATAAGTTTCTCGCCGTACGAATGTGGTACTCTCTCTTTATGCAATGCGATGGGAAACTAAATATGATGCCAGTTGTGCTTTGTCGTTTAGAGTGGTTGCTTTATTGAGAACTTTCACTGACATCTTCATCTGCTCCTTTCTTCTCTGGAACAAAGGCTTCCCTTCCAGCATAGTCTGACACCCATGGTACCATTCCCGGTGCACCGAGCTAGATTCGCCTTCGACGCCCCTCTAACGCTGTTCACCTTCATTAAGGCAATTTTCTAGTCCATTATAGCTCATGTAAATCTGGCTAGCGCCTTTAGCGGCTTGAGGTTCAATAATTTTGCCGACATTCCTTGGAGCTCGAACATAACCACGTTCAAAAACAAACTCCTTCACCTCCTTTGACAAATTTCCCATTACATCTCATATCTTCGCCAATTGCATGTTTTTTTTTAAAGACATTAATATGCGCATTTAGTTGAAAATGATAAGTTTGGAAGGCAAGATTCGGCGAGACCTCAAACTAGATGGGTGCACTACCCGCCTCGACCACAGTAGCCCAGCTTACTCCAGTATTAAGGTCTAAAGAAACCCAGCTGGTTTGGTGGCTGTCCAATGACAATTTCATGAAAGATAAGACTCGCCATTTCTGCTCCACTTTCCCCGCTTGGCTGCAACCAAGAGGTCTTGTGCAGCCACCAAACTATCTGGAACTCGGAAATACAGAACTAAATGAGGCTCTGCGAATCTCGCCAAAGAATTGTAAGATTTCAAAGGAATCGTTTGTCTCTCAAAGGAGGATGATGACCACATATCCATTCCTGCCATCTCATAGAGATGCTAACGATCGGGTAATATATATAAGTACATATGTATATTATTCACAGGTTCGTGTGTGCTATAGATGAGGAGCAAAGAAAGAAGCTTGTGATAATTTCCAGACACGTCGACTGAGTGTCACTGACTTTTCATCAGTCAGCCATCTGCAAGAACTGGCGTAACTTGGCTGGTTTCTTAAGCCTCAGGTCCATATTAGATGTGATCTGTCTACGTTGTGCTTACCAACAGAAAGATAAGTTAAGTATATTAACGCGCAAAGTTACGTTGTCACTCTATGAAAATGACTGAAAAAATAAATCTTTAAAAATATTTTCATCTACAATCAACTTTTTTATTTCTATTACATACATACTTTTTTTTAGTTATATGGGTGTAAGGAAAAAAGGTGAATACCTTTGTTATTTTACAAGTTTTTTTTATTAACAAATGCAAACCGACGCCATGATTGTTTTGGATGATAGTTTGGGTCATTTAGAAACCTGAGGTACCTTGCTGGGTGAGCGCCATGTGTCTTATATGAACTATTACTCCATGATTTAACTGTAAGTATCCTTACAAACCCTGACATAGGGGAATACTAAGGTTATAAGCCTTTTTAACCTCTAAATTCACCATTCTTTGTGATGACTGCGGCAAAAGTTAGCGCAAGAGTCTGGTGCCGGGATACAATGTTGTTTAGTAATCCCGAGACAGAATTAGTTATTCCTTATCGTATTGGCTGTAAAAATACGTAGCAATGTTAGCATGTTTATTAATGGTACGTTGTTTGAAGGTGCACTGTGAGATATTCATTTTGGTTATTTTGCCGACTAGTTTGCACTGGTTGGGTCTTTTAGTGTTTTGACTGCAAGTTTATTTGTATTTATGAGATGACATTTGTCGATCAAGAAACCTCGGCGTGTCCTCATTGTTGATATAACTGTCACTGAGTGATACCCTGGTGGTTGACAGTTTCGTCAGGTATTTATTCGACTTAGAACAGTATATATGGATATATCACTTCACTGTTACTTCTCCCTCTGCTCCCAAGATCGAAGTAATAATCTTGTGTGAAATATGTATTACATTATTTCGTATTCTTGTTTGATGAGCATACCACAGAGAGGGAATGTTTTTGTAGGATCATAAGTTAATAACTTCAGATAAACTTTTCCAATACAGACGTGCATATTTAGGGATTATGTATTGTACTCTTGTGGAATTGTCACTAATGTAAAGGGTTATTTAAAAGTTTTCCTCTCTTTCACATGTAAAACCAATCACTTGACGTTAAATCACTGGTTGTAGGGTTATGAGAGAAAGGGAAAATGTTGTGCTTCAGTGCACTGGAGTTCATCACTTTTGGAGACTCATTTGCCATATCCACTCCTGTGAGGAAGTTCCCGGAGGGATGGACATCTGAGATATAGATTGATAAAGTAGTAATGTAAAAATTTATGATTATAAATGCATAACGATAACGTGCCTACTTTAAGGCTTCAGGTGCCTTGTAGGTTTTTATTGATAGTGAAATTAGTGAAATTTTATCAAAACATGTACTCCACTTAATTGCACTAGAGTTCGTTTGGTTTGGAAGGTAAACAGTGAGTTCAGGCGTCTGTGTGTTGGAATCTGAACCTGTGTTGGAGGCACCTCAAAGGTATTAATTGATCCCTAAATATGCGTAGACATATGAACTCGCCAAACTTATTTTACCGAACTCAGGTTCATATGTTATGATGAATGGTGGCATTGAGTGGAATGCATATAATAGAATGATAAAGAGAATATATCATTTGATATTCTGCAAGCAAATTTTTTCGTATTACAGCTTCATTCAGTTTCTTTATTTACACATGAACCAAATAAATCTCTTTACAATCTACACAGGTGCTGGTTGATTGTTTTTTGTCGGCCGCACGCAGAAAGGCACTATTTTCTTATGCTTTCGCATGGGTACATTAGACACTGACATCAGGAGGCTGTAGGTGTCCCTCTGAATTAATGTTTGCTAAACTTGGAGAAAAGTGTTGCAGTTGCACAACTTACACTCTCATCTGTGTATACCCCACAGTTTCCCCCGTTACTTCAAATCCCTGCCAACTTTGAGAACTTTAGATTGATGGAGTTGGTGCCTCACCTAAGATTCCTTACTTAATATGAACTCTACACATTTTAAGGAATGAGTAGTTACTAATTTCTTTATATGTTGTCACCTGAAAAACATGTTGGATTTATAAGATTTTACCATGATTTCATTCTCCCTTGTAGATAGTAATTGGAAGGCAGCCAAAGACCTGGTATGTATATTACCAGCACTACCTGCCTGGTATCGTAAGGGTTATTGATGGCTGCTTAGTGAGCCAGCACCTCAGTGGCCATTAAGTTGCTCTCCTCTGACCTAGGTAGCTGTCTTTTCTTTCTGCCTCAGCCACAAATGGACTTCTGGCATTCTGTCCATAAACATAAAAGCTCTCCTTGTCACACATAACACTTGACAGCACTTAACTCATACAGCTCATTCTTCGTAACTCTAGATTTTCTTGTGGAAAGCACTGTGTGCTGGCCCTGCTTTTTGACAAAATGGTAGGAGCAGTATATAGAAGTATATAGTGGCCTGTTAAGGATGAGGCACAAGAGCCTAAGAAGCAGCACTGGAATTCACTAGTTATGGAGACTCAGTTGCCATGGCTACCCCGTTGAGGGAGTTCCAGTTGGAACAGGCAACAGAGATATAGATAAATAGATTCATTCTCCCTTGACAACTTAGAATCATAATTCATCTCTAGGGCTGTACCTAAGTACTGAACATTTTAGTTCGGTTTTTCTGGAAAAGTAAGATCAACTTCATACACTTTTAGTTACACTCCCCCTTGATATATTTTCTTTTCATACGTTATTATTTTTTTTAAGTGCTTGATGTTATATTACATCTTTCAGATATCTGAATCAGTTCAGTAAGCAAAAACAGTCATTTCATCATTATGAAGTCATCTTACCAACAGTGTGCATGAATAGGGCCTGTTAGAGGCATATCAAGGTTCCCATAATACTTTGATTCCATGCTGCTTAAACACAAACTTTTAAACCCAATTGTTCATATGCAAAATTTAGTCCGTTGCTGAAATGCTGTAGCTATCTCGCTAAGCATATATGTGCTGAATGAGAATTAAGCACTTAACACTTTTGTACATTCATGTTGTCATGTAGGAAGCTTGCCGTACCTCCTCTATGCATTATCCAACTTGCATCACTGGAGTCATTCTGTTTTTAGTGTCCATCAAATTGTTTTTTATTCCACTCCTTACAACTTTCTTCGACTTTTTATTACTAATTTGATCATAAATAGGTTTTCATGCATATTCCCTATGCAGTTATGGAAAAAGACCAGAATGTAGATCATTGAATTAAGCTCTCAACCATCGTGGCGTCATCACCCAAATACAGTCATGTTGATTATGAGGCTTGGCTGAGATTGCTGGATTGAAGTATTTCTTCATTACACGTGTAGATTCTTTTTTATATGTGACTACCTATTGTTGTTTATTTTCATTATTTTGAATTAATTTATGAAGGAATAGTATGTTCCATTTATTTATAAGTCTATGTGGCAATTCTGAAGCTGTAAACTATGTAATATTTGTATTTTGGTTGAATTTGTACTGTAACAAGAGCATGACAGCTCATTCTTTAAAAAATTATAACTCCAGAAGGAAGCTGAGCAACAACACCACATTTTTGTCAGATCATCATCAGATATATAAGAATACATGGTAGACATATGAAAATGATGGTTAGCTGCCTACATGATCAAATGAGGACATGAAAATAGGCAAGTCTGAGGAAGCTTCAAAAATGAGCACGTTTCAAAAAATTATTCTGACACTCCTATAACAGTAATACATATAGCCTTATATATTATAAATGACAGGAAAAAACTCTGAGTGCTTTATCTAGCATACTGTTTGAGTGAGAAGCTCCCAAAGGGTGCATCATTTTGTTATGTTTTGAATTTTTGGCCATTTTCTGAACCTTGTAGGAGGAAAAGTACAAAAGAGACACCTGATCTGATTACATGATTGAACTCTACAGAAACTGTTAACCCTAGTCACAAAGTTTCAAAGTTGTACATGCCTTATCGAAGGAGCTATGAATGTCGGAAGATGGACCGAAAGGCTCGTTTGGCAAAATACATAATATTACTTTAAGATTTCAAAAGGCTGTAGTTTCAAAACTATTAGAGATACAGACTTAATATTTGAGATTTCTTCAAATGTTTGGTATAGAAGCGTCTGTGAATTTTTTTCACGGGAATCTGAGTGGGTGACCTGGGAAAGTTTTCTCACTCTGGGTCATTTGACAGAATGACTCGTTGTTTTCATTTCATAAGAGAGATATAGATTTTTAACTGTGATTTTATTACTTTTTGTATTACTTTTTTTATGTTGAATGCTCTAGTCACAGACAAAAGTCCACATCAACGCTGGGCATTAATTGAAATAGAGAGAGAATTATAAAGCAGAAAAAGAAAAGACAAGGGAAAGTTTTCATGAATTTTTGAGGACGTGAAAGGCCTGTCTTTTGAAATGCGTCAGATCATAGGCATTAGGAAAGACATGAGAAGGTAGAGAGTTCCAGAGCATTGACGTGTATGGAAAGAAGGAGGTATCAAAACGGCCCACTCCTAAGTTCCTGATGGCCACACAATAATTGTGTGACACAGTAGACTGCAGAGTATTGCGTGGTCTAACTAGTGGTGGGGCACACAAGCAGCCATCTGTCAGGAGCAAAAACCAAAATAATACCTATAGAAGAGGGAAAGTGAACCAACATTGCGGATTGGGGCAAGGGGCTCAGGTTATCTTTTTCTTGCTTTAGCGAGTTAGCATCAGGAACAATCAAGCAGAAGCCTCAGTTGCACTCATCCACTTGTAGCTGTCAGGAATAATGTAATGAAACCAGAAACTTCCATCCACAGCCTACCCCCACAGACTGCTACATGGTTTATCCCGATCACTGCTTGTTCCCTAATTCAGCCCACTGACAGCATGTGACCACCAATACATCACATCGCTAGTACTTGTTCTGTCTGAAGCACGCCTGTCATTTTCCTGAATGCTGAAATGCCGATACCCCAAAGCTTTCACTTATAATTCCATTTCTTTCTGTCTTCCCTAACTGTTTGCTCCCTCTATTTCAGTCACGTATTACCTCTTTGTCAGTCTCTCCTCCCGCATCCTCTCCTTATGTCTGAGCCATTTCAGCAAACCCAGGTTGGCCCTCTCATTTAGATTATGCTCACTACCACACCTCTCTGTGGTAGTGTCATTTTATCTGCCAATGTGCCTCATGCCGCACATGGCCGTGAGAAATTTTATTTTCCAGCATATCCACCCTATTCCTTACTTTTATGTTCAAAGCCCAAGACTCGCACCTATAAAACACTGTTGGACAACTTTTCCCGCAGACATATCCGACCCTTCTTTGCCCTCACAGTCACTCGCGCTTCTTTCCACACATTTTTTAATGAGCCCTAGACCGTAGTTCATTCTTTCTCACCCTGTGACTCACTTCAGCACCTATGGTTCCATTGCCGCCATGTCTTTTCGTACATACCTAAAGCGCACCACTTCCTTCTGGTCCTCCCCATTCGAACACACTCAAGATTGTACTGTCTCACCCACCTGCTGCACTTCATTACTTTTTTTTTTCATTCATCCTTAGCTTCAAATTCCTCCTTTTTCATAGTTTGCCAAACTCTGTCACCAGCTTCTTGAATATCAAGAGTCTGCCACTAAAGCCATGCCTCTCCAAAGAGGGACTGATTCATTTAAACACCCCACCTCGCAGCATACTTGCCCTTTGTTCCAAGATCCTCGCATTTACCACTATCACCACCTCTTCCATGAACAGGCATAGTGTCAAAAGATATCCATGATACAGACCCGTATTTAGTCGGAGCCACTCGCCCTCCTCCCTTCCTACTTGCACACATGCCCTCCTCTTCCGGTAAGGCTCTCCACGTAACATCTAGTAATTTTCCATTTACTCCATATATCAGTAGCAACTTCCATGATGCATTCTCTCAGCCCTATCATTTGCTTTCTCCAGATCCATAAACTGTCACATACAAGTCACTGTCTTTCTCTCCAAGTATTTCTCACATTCCTAAGAGCAAATACCTGGTCTGCACTCCCTACCTCTTCTGAAACTACAGTGCTCCTCCCCAATCAGCTGCTCTGTACAGAACGACACCTTCTCACTCACCATTCTCACATACATCGTACTAAGTATGTTCAACAGACTTAGACCTCCATAATTCGAACACTGATGTTTGTTTTGTCTTTATAAAAGGGACATAATATGAGCACTCCACCAGTCCTCTGGACCTCAACTTGGGTAATACATATCTTTCTTGAGAAACCCAACTGAATTCTCATCCACGTCTAACGCTCCCTCTTTCCATTTAACGAAAGGTTTTCCTTGCCTTTTCTCCTTTTTACCTTACATTTCGCCATAACTCTCGCTCCTCAACCCACCTTGTTCCAGGCACAGCATATCCACATCATCGTTGGCACTTTCTGCAGTTTTTCATATATCCTCTCAACTCTTTCACATTGTCGTGCTTCCACTTTCCCAACTGCCCTCCTTACCGTCTCCTCCATTTCATCTCTTGTCCTCTCACTATTCACCTCCTTCCCTAAACATTTTCTAATTTCTTCGAAAGTTCTTTGATATTCCCTGTATCTCTCATCTACTCAATGTTTTGAGTTCATTGTGTCTTTTCTCTTGTGCTTCTCCTAATCACTCACACTCCTTTGCAACAACTGCCGTCAAAACAAGAGCCTTTTATCTATCATTTGCGATTAAACTTTCTCATACATCCACACTACATATTTCGCACCTCAAACAGTTCACCCTTATCTTTAGGCACCTTAAATACTTTCCACCTTTACTTTCTCTATATATACCATTCTTCACCCACAGTTTCTGGTATTTCTACACTGTGGTCACCTTTCCAAGAATGATCCCTTTCACTTCTTTCACACTTTGTTTCCTCTTTTCCTAAATCCACCATCAGCTCTCACATTCGCCTACCAAGAAATGATCAGACATTCAACGAGACACTCCTCTAGGCACGTTCACACCCAACAAGCCCTCCTTTGTTCCTGTCAGTCAGCATATGCACCATTAACACCCTGTGATTCGCCATCCACACTCATCCCAGTAAACGGACAGATGCGCCTTCCAGTCGCTCGAAACATAAAACTTGACAAATTTTCCCATTTTCGTTCAATCCATGAACCCCCCACCCCTACTTGCCACTGACAATTATACTCTCCGTTACCACAACAACCACCATCGCGTTTTGCTTCCCTAGAGCCAAGATTCGATTTCTTGCATAATAACTGCCTCTGCGCTAGCTCAGCTTGCTCCGAAGGAATTCCTTTTTTTTCTTGACTCTTCTCACTATCTAGACTAAGCGTACCAGCCTTCATCTTGTAGTCTACTCTCCTTTTGACTAACATCAACCTTGAATTGATTTCTTTACACTATAACCGTGCCGCAGCCCATTCTTCAAAAGAACAGCAACAGCTGTCTTTGCTCTAGTTGTCTCACAAAGTTCCTCCTTTCTCTTCATCATTTAGCACAAAGCCGGAAAATCCAGGTTTCACTCATTAAACATAGCACCTATCTCTCCTCTCTTTTCTTCTTGGTTACAACCACTCATATTGGCACACCGCTTTAATCCTTCGAGGAAAAATCCTCACACAGCTTTATCCTCGACCTGATTTAATACAAGAGGAGGGAGTTTTCACCCCTCTCCCCGCTACCGTCTGTTAGTTGCCTTCATACGAAATACAGGTAAGACAAGGTTAGTATTCTTTCTTCCGTCATAATTGCACGCTTCTCACTCTTCATTCCATAACCAGAGAGGACCTTACTGACAAAGATATATGTGTATATGTATCTATAGACTTCCTAACCTAGGCACACATATACACAATTCAGGCATATATGAGTCTATGATCGAATACAGTAAACACACAATGTTATGACTGACCGTGTCAGGAGAGCCCAGTGGCAGCTCGGAGAGATGGTTGGGATCGAGTAGGATCTGACTGCTATGCCCGTGCTGGACATTGGGATCGGAAGACCTTCCTCCGACTATCCTGCTCTTCACCTGCCCCGCCCACAGCACCGCCCACAGTACCGCCCACATATTCATGTGCTGCTGGATTGAGAGGCAAACACTAATTGGATTTACTCTCGTAAACCTTAGAACGATCGTTGAACACAAAAATTCACATTCCTATAGGAATAATAAAATCATCGAGTCTTGAAACAGATAACACACCAACACTCCATTTCTCTTACCATTTACGATATTATATAAGAGAGGAGGAGGAGATGGGTCGAGGTCGGAGTGTCAGAGTGGCGGCCACAGTGAGGCTGGCGGTGGGGAGGGCCCGTGGCCGTCTTTATAAGTGATGGAGGCACCAGCATGGAGGTTGCAACACGCCGCCCCTACCTTCCCTCACTGCACCCACTGCTCGGGGCCGAGGGAAACTCGCCGCTGGGAGGGGGAAAGGAACGAGATAGGAAAAATGGATACAGCAAGTCGGTTAAGGACACTGGTAAAACGGAAGTCATGGTACTGAAGGGCCAAGGAACTTGGGGAAGTAGAAACAAGTGGTCCCCAGAACGAAGTGAACATGTAATGGAAATAGAGGACTGGGAACAGTGAGCCATGGAGGAGACCCACTGGTATGGGATGTGGAGAGGGGCAAAAGGGGTGACATGAAGACACGGACCACAAACACTGTGGGAATGAGTAGGATCGTGGATGTGCCTTGAACACCTGAAGGAGATTCGTGTTCGGGCTTTTTACGATTGGTGGTTATGAATTGACGCTGGCAAGCTAAATGCATTCCCTGGTAGTCGATAGTCATTAAGTCCTGATGACCAACCAATCGACACTATAAGCACAAGGTGGCGAGGGGCAGGAGCCCCGTACTACTGGCACTGGTGTAACACAGACGACCTCTCATTCCATTGATGTGACACAGACTACCTCTCATTCCCTTGATGTGACACAGACGACCTCTCATTTCCTCTGATGTGACACAAAAGACCTTTGACTCGGTTACAGCACCACTTTATTATGAAGTATGATAGGAGCACATTAATATGGACGAGTGACAATTATTTGCAGGACAATCCTAGGGTTTACAGAT
>JAUUDW010209948.1:0-14328 GCA_032361385.1 Panulirus guttatus | reverse complement strand
GTGTCGGGGTGCATGACGTTGGTGGTGGTGAGCGACGACCCAGCCTTCCTGGCTGCCTCGGCCGAGTGGTCCCTCAAGGGCCGCCTCTTGACGTGGTCCAACAAATTCCTGGCCGTCACCCGCCGGCCCCTTCAGGACCTGCGACACCTCTACACTTCCTTCTCCATGATGAACGCTATGTTGATCACTGTGGACGCCTCCGCTGCCTTCCCCAGGCAAGAAGAAACCATCCTGTTTCTAAATATGGTTGCTATTGTAAGATCTCGGTTTATGTAATGTTCTGTTATATTTTTGTAGTGTCAAAGTGTTGTTCATACCGTATACGTCACCATTACTCACGCCAGGCAATGCTCATGTACTGTCCTATTGATGTATAATAGTGTATCGTGCCATCCAGCCCTTTGGTCGAACAGTGTGAAGCACGCGGATTTAGCACACATGATTCGATGAGTAATACAAGGGAGTATATATTGATCCTTCTCTCCAACAGGTGCGTCATGTACGTACACATGCCCTACAGCCCCTCGGGAGACTCAGAAGTGGTGCGGGTGGGGACCTGGTCCTCTAAACACGGCCTCAGAATCGCCAGCCGCCTCTCGCTCTTTCCTGACAAATTCAGCAAGTGAGTGTACACGGGTGTAGTCCTGTGTACTAGTTTACTGCTGCTATTATGCAGAGTTCTCAACTGCATGTTTTATTTTCATGGCCACTACTTTAATATGTCGAAAGTTTTGTAAGAATCCAACTTTTTGCTAAAGCTAGTTGCTTATAGCGAGGGATAGATACATAGATGTGCGACCACAGCGCAACAGAACAACGGCGTACTGTTAGCCTTCAGTGGGTGGCACTCCGGCAGGTTCCTCGAAAGGCCGAGGCTGGTGGTGGCAGCCGAGGAGTTCCAGCCTCACGTGACTGTCAAGACGACGGCGGCGGAGGAGAGACCCGGGCAGACGCTGTCCTTCACAGGACCCATGGAACGCCTCCTGGACTTGCTCGCTCGCTCGCTGAACTTCACGTAAGTGTGAGGAGAGACGTGGTGTGGTCTATCATATGACGATATCGGGACTCAGTTTTGTGTCTCTTTAGAGCCAAATATCTATGAATTTCCTGGGTATCAAATGCAGGAAAGATAGCAGACTGTCTCTAACCTTTTTCTCAGGAGGGACGGGAATAATCATTTGTCTCTCGTTCCAGGTACAGCTTCCAGCGTCCTCCTGATGGCTCGTGGGGGACGAAGCTGCCGGACGGCTCCTGGACCGGCATGGTGGGGATGGTGGGCAGGCAGGTAAGTCATAACGTCAGACAACGAGACCCATCTATGACCCTCCCCGGCCATGAATGTATTGGTATGATATACTGAGAGACTGGACGACCAGTTCATGAGCTCCTGACAAGACTGTGCAACTAGATCTGCAATATCAAGACTTCTTTATAATACTTTGTCGTCTATATCGCTTGTACTTTCTCATTTCTGAACCCTGAATGTTATATTACCATTGTTCATACGTGGTTTCGGGGAACTGATGAAACAACAGTTGTACTTGTGTGCAGGAGGCGGACCTTGGCCTCGGCCCTTTCGGTATCAGCGCCACTCGAGCGGAGATGGTGGACTTCACAGAGCCGATACTCATAGACTACGCCCGGATCATGGCCGGTCGAGGGCGGCCCGAGGTGGACCCGTGGGGCTTCCTGCTGCCTCTGGGACCTCTGGTGTGGACGGCCATCCTGGTGGCGCTGCTGGTGGTGCTTGTCGCTGTGTTCCTCCTTTCGTCTCTCGTCTCTCCGAAGGAACCACAGCGTGATTCCTGGCCTATTGAATCATTCTTCAACTACATTCGCGTGTTACTACAACAAGGTTAGTTGAACTGTAGGTAATATAACGTAGCTTTGTGACGTAGTTTCATCTCTGTAGTTTTCATCATACGTAGAACGTGAGACAAGTGACAACCTGTGGTCGAGAGTTGTATAACATGGACGAATGTCCAGCAGAACCTTATTCTGCATTAAGAATGAATCGCTTTCCCTGGCAAGAAGCGGGAGAAATATGAAGCCATATGACAAGCACTGAATTAATCATCTTTGTCTTCAAGACATCCTTCCATATTTTCAAAATAGCTTTGAACCGAGTGCAGCCAAAGACTTTATCATTTATTACAGTGATCTATCTAAGCAGCCTTGATTTTAGCGAAGAAATATAGTTCAGAAGCCCGCCTTTCTACAGGACCCCCCAAACACTGATCAGTTCCATTAAAAGACGTGGACTGACTATTGATCATTCTCTCAGAATCATTTTTTCACGCAGGTAACTGTATATTGGATCATTCGTTAATCGTGCACGGGACGTCAGCATTTGCTTAGGCAGGATATTCAAAGCTCAAAGAAGGAATGTTATCATTTATCAGTATATTTCGTGAAAAGTTAGTAGTCAGTGTTAGTATATATATATGAATGACGACTGTACCAGAGTCGACAGTCAAAGTTCTTCTTTTTCTATGAGTGTCTCTAAATGCTGCTAAGTAATGTACCTATCATTGCTTTGGTATAAGGAGTATGACATAACTTAAAACTGCTTTATTTGAGAAACGCCAGTCTTTGGAATTGTATGTATTATACCAAAGGGACTTTCTTCATAAACACAGCAATGCTTCATTAGTGAAAGTATGAATTATATATGTGCATACATTTTACATTAAGAGTAAATGGTTATTACAAAATTGTTTCACTTGTGGTATGTCTTCCTTCTCACACAATCTAAACCTTGATACCACACAGACGCTACTGTGGTGAAACACCGCTGGTGGGAGCGGCTGGTGCTGGGGTCGTGGATGGTGATGACGCTGGTGTTGACCAAGAGCTACGCTGGCAACCTCATGTCCATGTTGGCCGTCAGGTACATCCCGCAGCCCTTCCAGTCCCTCAGAGACGTGCTGGACGACTCCTCCGCCACCATGATCTGGGAGGCCAATACCGCTTATGTCCAGATTCTCCGCGTGAGCCGTTTTCTTCGTGTTGATTATACCACTTAATTTTTCACTTCTCAATATTGAACATTATTGGTTATGGTGGTATAAAGAGTTACTTACACCCTACCTTGATTTTACACTGTCACACACTAGATCAACCTTGCCTCACACATTACATGTCCTCAGGCATCTGATTTCCTACATCTTCATTTCTTTTGCATTCAGGGGATATGGCACAACACCGTCGGGACTATAATGCCTTTAAACAAAATCACCTTTGCCCTAAAAGACAGTAACCCTTCCTTCCACACTCTCCTTAATGAGCCTTGAAGACTGTGCAATGATGAGTGTGTGGAAGGAGAAGTTTAAGTGACAGGGCAAAGATGGGTATGTTTCAAGGTATAATAATCCCGAAGGTACTGTACTTGATATCGAGAAAATGAGGCATTTTTCATCTTTTCCTGACGCTACTTGGTTAGGGTGAGAAAGGGCGATCAAATACATGTAGAAAAAGCAGCAGTAGTAGTAGTAGTAATCAGTAGTATCATTATTGCAAAGTTAATTGCGATCAATCATTATCTTTGTAATCATTATCAGTACTTTATCAATTTTACCCTTATCATTATTAGTTATCATTACCATTGTTATTATCACTATCATTCTTACTATACTTTTCATTACGCCTTCTAATTGCATCATTATACCCAATATACTTATGATCTTGAGTCATTACATCAATATACTTATGACCATTCCCTCTCACCAAGTCAGCAGAATCTGGCATCTTCCGTGAGATAATGGACTCTGAGGTGTCGGGTCGGCTGTTGTACGTGAAGAGCACTGAATATGCCCGGATGAGAGACCAGCTCGTGAGGGGAGGCAGGCACGTCTTTATGGGAGAAGATCTCTCCGGCAGGGTCCTCATGGCGCAGGACTTCTCCAATACAGGTTATTCTATTGTTTGTCATGTAACTTCATCCCACAGCATATATGTGTATCTTTTTTAAGCTAATAGTCCAAGACCTCTTTTTTTCTAATTATAGATGGTAAGATGCGTCCAAAATCAACATCACAGTGTTATCAACAAAATGTTTACACATATATGCCACAACTATGTAAATGTATACTATGAATTCCATATGTAAACTTCAGATGTTTAGTATCCTTCACACACCTTCACACATACACTGATATGTTAACTTGTAACTATAATGATCTGTCATTTCTGCAGTATCTGCAATATTTCAACTGTTTTTTTTTCAGCGAATGGCTTATCATATATTTAGTGTGTGTGTGTGTATGTGTGTGTGTGTGTGTTTATGTGTCTGTGTGTGTATGTGTGTGTGATTCCTTCCAAAAGATCCATAACAATGACTGTGTGTCTGGCCCCAACAGGACGGTGCGAATTTTATGCATCTAAGGAGGTGTTTCTTCCCTTCATGTTCAGCATGATCGGCCAGAAGAACAGTCCGCTTCTGCCTGCTTTAAATGAAAGGTATGGACATCTTTACTTTTAAAGTGGTGCTGGTCCTCAGCTTTATCACATTAGAAATGAACCACAGGTAACTGAACATTAGGTAGTTGACAGATGTGCTCTGCATTAAAGTCCCAGTGTCTTTCTCAAATGGTTGAGGTACTAGATTCGACGACTCTCGCTCAATCGTGTTCTAAACAATGGAATGCTGCACACTGAATACCAACACTAGAAATGTGAAATCTTACAACATGATGTGGTTGTGTACACATACGGATGAGCGGTCTTGCCGAAGGAAGCCCAAAAGAATTTAAGGTAATGCGGTACTTTATGTGGTAAACCTTGTGTTAGACATAGAAGTAGGAAGATTTATCTTTCACAGATTGCTAGTGGAGAAGAAAATGAAAAGTTAGGTTCTCTGGACACTATTCTGATGATGACTTCGAAAAAAAGATTAAGATCTAGTATGATTAATCTAAATATCTCAAAAACAACCGTAGAATATAAATCTAATTAGGCTAATGGGCCAGGAATGAAGTCTTTGTTATAAAGTACATCATGAGACAAAGATTATTAAGGTCCACGCTGAGTTCCTCTTTGACACCAGATACGTCACAGAAAATGAGATCGTCATATATTTATTAAGGATAACCTCATTAGAGTTGTCGCACAACTTGGTGCTGACTGTGGAGTAGATTGTTGGTAGAATGTGTGTCTAGGCTGCCAGAAAGTCTTGGACAGTACCACTTTCGAGATTTTTATATAATATGAATCTTTAGGTCGTAATGAGTAGACTCCTTCGATGGACAAATATTACCTTAGTGGGAGGAAACGATGGACGCATGTCAGTGGAGCCTTCTCGAAATCGGATGGGGGTTCCCAGTGGAGTGCCGCAAGGTTTTGTCCTGGGATAACTCTTTTTTTATCTATTTGAATGACTTCCGAAAAGGATTGGATTCGTACCTGAATATCCTTGTGGATAATACAAAGGTCCTGATGGACGTAAAGAGTGATGAGATATGCATAATCTTTCATGAGAACCGAAGCATTCTCCAAAGTTGGTCTGATTAACGGTTGATGGTATTCCATCCGAGTAAATGCAAAGTAATGAAGATGGGACATGTATGATTGTGTGTGTGTTTGTTTGTGTGCGTGTGTGTGTGTTTACATGTATATGTATTCACGTACACATGATGCTCTTCGTCAAAAATTTGTGTTGTGTAGGATCAATGCAGTGACTGAAGCTGGGCTATACGGCTACTGGATGGACGCGACCATCCCCAACTCCACCTCCTGCACCCACGCGTCCTCCAAGATCACAGTCAACTCCTCTCTCTCTGTTGCCAACCTCTGGGTGAGCTAACAAAGCCTCCATATCGTCTGTTCCTCGGATTTTGAACGTTCCAATTATGTAATCGTCATCGAGATATAGTACAGCATTGTTAATAAGACCTCTGTTCTATTAACTTTAGGTAACAGAGCTAGATATATAGTCAATAAGGCATTGAGAACTCTTGGTGCTTCTGCATTGTATACCAGGAAGGTGTGGCGCCTGGTTAACGACGGCCATCCTTTCAGGGAATGTTCGCGGTGCTCGCTGGCGGTCACGCCGTCGCTCTCCTGCTGCTTTGTTTCGAGCTTCTCGCTGCTGTTGCTGCTGATCACACACACACGTAGACCTCCCCTCGTCGTCTCTGGTCTACTGACCTCAGCAGATGGACACACCGGGGAGAATGGACTCGCACATAACCTCCTCGACACAGTAACTTCAGGCCATGACCACCCAACATATAAACTTAAGACAGGAACTCTTTTACAGATGAAGTGCCAGTGGCGCTCTTCCAGATGAATACAACGCTCGATTTCATCTGTTCGAGAGGATAAGATTCAGTGTTTGACCTTATCTGTTGACGAACATGTTTTCCATTTATAGACCCGACACCTCGCATCGTCTTCAGATGAACTCGCCACATGACCTCTTCATTGGACTGATTCATATAAAACCTAACTTGACAGATGCTCTTAGAACTTGACTTTAACATATTACCTTTTATTTCGATGAAGTGAACATGTGAACCATGAAAAGATAAGCTGTCTATGAGACCTCTCCTGCAGATGAAGCCTTCACACTCAAAACATGACGTCTCGAGCAGGAATTGTCAGTCCCTGACTTCTGCTCCGACTGAAAGCAACATATGACATCTGCAAACGAAATCAAAATCCAAAAACTCTAATTTCATGTCAACACTTAGCTTCTTGTATATATGAACAATGCAAAAATACACATTTTCTCTCTTAAGATTTTGCGAAATTTTGTGATGAAAATAAAACACTACCTCCCCGTTCTTTATCAATAGCCAAACACACCCAACTCTGCCCTCGTTCATCGAGGTTATTGATGTATCCATGCGGTGATTCCGGCCGGAGTGGCACTCCAAAGGTGCCCCTACAACAGATATTAGTACATGGGGTGACGGGAATGCTCTCTGAATGGCTAAATACTACTCATTTTCTTATTGTTTTTAGCGGTCTGCACACCGCATCATACTGTGTAGCGGGACCAGGTGTTTCCAAACCTTTTCTCTTTATTGGCAAAAGACCTTTGCCGGTTTGATATGCACCATATGCATGCATATATACCCTATACTGGAGATATAAAAGAATAATTCAAGGAACTCTATATTTCGGACCATACATTAGGATCCTCTTCAGGAGAGTGATATACAATTAGGTACATGAAAAGTTTGGCAAGAAAATTATACATAGGTTGGTAATATCTTATGTGTTTGGACGGGGTTGGCATCTAATGTAATCCTATTACCGGCTGTGAGCGTTATGATGTCTGGAGTCCACTGACCAAGTGAGCTGCTGAAATTTTGGCTTCAAGGAATGTCATAAACCTCACAATTATCTTTCTGGGTTGTCCTTTGGTATGCACTGACAAGATTGCTGCAAATGTTATTAGCATAGTCAAGTATTATTTTACAGTAACTATTTGTGTGAACATTACTAAGGAACCAATATGGATCTTTCTCTCGTCTTGGACGAAGAGAACAGCAGTTTCTTTTCCCGTGTATATCATGGTTGGACACAAACGATCACAGCCAGATGTTATGGTCAAACCAGTTTACTTGAACCTCTCAGAGGAAACAGGTTTCTGGTCTCGATAGACCACAGGGTAATATTCTGCAATATACAACCGTCTGTGGCTGCCGATGATGGCCAAGTTGTTCGAGTGTTAGGCTGCGTAGCCGAGGAGTTGATTGCTCAGGAGGGAGTTCACATGTGTTTAAGGCTGTGACAATGGTCAGCACTTCGCGTGTGTCGAGTCTTGACTCTGCGTAAGACGAGCGGCGAGGATCTCGAAGCAGAACAGCAAGAGAGCTAAGACGTGGCCGCTAACGAGCACCACGAACATCCCCTGAAAATATGACGTACATCTGTTAATCAGACCACACTCAGTGTTCGGTGTTTGAATTGCATTATTTCCGTGAGGACCCAAAACGCCAAGAAGATATTTCTGATTCGTACCCAGAGGTTTGTGACTGACAGCGCCGACTGGACGCTAATCCTGTTTGTTGCCCGGGCGCACGAGGTTGAATTGGGGATGTGGCTGTCCAACCAGTGCCAGTACAGGCCAGCCTCGGTCACCGCCCTGATCCTGTATCACGCCAGACGCGCGTGGCATGAGAGATACATGGAAGAAAGGACAAAGCTTTTGTAAATTATTTTCGAGACAACTAAACTAATTACTACAGACTAGTCGAGGAATCACTGCCTTAGACAGAAGAGACGATCGATTTCAGAGGGTAGGGAGCGCTGGTTTAGCATCTGTCACACTTAACTGAATCTGAATCATGAACTGCATTATATATATATCATTGAATTCGTCCTTCAACATTGGTAGAAGATAATCCAAGGTCTCTTAACAAAGCTAAAGTTGCATGAATCTGAGTTCAGAGTCAGTTAATCGAATGCTCCTCTAATAAGTGAGAGAAAAATAGAGAGGAGGGAATCTGGCGCAAGCTCTGACATTCATTGGTTCATATCCTTTACCTTTTACTTATGGCAGGCACGAGAGGGCTGTCCTTCTGGCCGATCATGGCGAACATGAAGGGAAGGAACATTTCTCTGGACGGGTAGAAATGGCACTCGCCTACCGTGAGACAGATACAGAGAAAGGTTTTGTAATGACATTAGACATGTTTGTTAATCCTACATAAGAAACAGCACAATTAAAGATTTTGTTTTCACCATTTAAGGTCGTCGGAAAACATGTATGATGTAGATATATGTTACTGGGAATACACTTGAAGAAATAATTGTTACTCGAGGAATTTCTAGCCTTAATTCTATCAACTCCGCATTCGTAAGACTTCATTATGAAGTGACGACCACTCTTAGAGTCTAGTGACCAGTGAGTCACACGTGAGCCGGGTCTTAAGTGATTTAAAATTTCCAATTTCCTGATGTTCTTCGTAAAGTCCAGTCCAATCCAGCAGGCGAGAGACTCGCCACTGACAAAGCTACGTATGTACTGAACGTGAGTCGCGACACACAACCTTCCATGGAGAAGTACTGAGCGATGAGGTCCTTCCCGGTTAAGGCCTCGCCGACGAAGACATGTCGGCCGTGCTTCACCAGGTCGTCCCTGACGCGGGCGTACTCGCTGCTCCGCACGTACATGATGCGTCCTGCCGCGTCCAGCTCTTTCACCTCTTCGAAGGTCCCGCTGTCCACTCCCTTGAACGAGAGCAATGAGGGTTTACTTAAGCGGATGGTGGTGATAAGAGACACTGGGTCATCTTAAAGGCTCCAATCACAGACAGGAGTGTCCCTCGAGGCCAAGGCTGGAATAAGAGTGAATTTACAAAGCGCAAGAGAGAGAGAAGACGGGATAAAGAGTGCGAAGACAAGAAAGTGAATGAATCTATAAGTTTGCGACCACCTTTCCTCCGTCACTAAGCAAAGATGTGATGCAAACAAATGAATAACGTCGTGTTGGCTGAAAATATAATATTCTCTTGGGCGCGTAGCAATATTACATCACTTTCTGGTTCAACCAGAATGATTGTTCACATTATCAATGGTATTCTTACCATTATCATTATCTTTACACATAGTAAAATACCTATAAAGTCTTGATTCCGTGACAGGAATCTAAATTAATGGCTTTACGAAATCAGAGATTTTTCCACGTACCCTGAAATATTGCACATACATGGTGTCAGCCTCCCAGACCATGGTTGCCGTCGGGTCGTCCAGCACGTCTCTCAGCGTCTGGTAGGGCCGCGGGATGTACCTGACGGCCAACATGGACATGAGGGTGCCAGCGTAGCTCCGGACGAACACCAACGTCATCACCATCCACGACCCCAGCAGCAGCCGCTCCCACCAACGTCTTCTGTTTAGCGGCATGTCTGAAGAACACTAAGGTACTTAGCGGCTTTTCTAAAGGGCTTCAAAGTCGGTTATCAGTTTTCGCAATGCACTGGAGAAGGTTCAAGGTCATCACCCAGGATAATAACCTACCCTGTTGCAAGAGCACACGAAGGTAGCAGAAGCAGGTATCGACCAGCCAGCTGCCCTGCAGTGCTACTATCTGTTGCTTGGAGTGCAGCATCATGAGCGCCACATGGACGGTGAGCACCGCCAGGAGGACGGCGAGGAACACCACCCACACCAGGGGCGTGAAGGGCAACAAGAAGCCCCACGGGTCCACCTCCTGCTGCCCTTGGCCTCCCATAATCCTCCCGTAGTCCACAAGGATCGGGGCGGTGTAGTCTACCATCTCGGCCCGAACAGACGTCACAGCGAAAGGACCTAAGCCGAGATCTACCTCCTGTAGATACGTGGATAGATAGATATTAGATAAATATCAAAAACAGGGGAAATAGCAGCTTTTATCTACTGGTAAATCAAACACTGAATATTAACCTTTGAGTGCCATATCTACGACCCAGTTCTATATATTCGCCTGCCTATACTGCCCATCATATTACACCTTACCGACCATTGATCCTCTCCCGTTCACAGTATATCATTACCTGCTCTTCTCCTCACCACAGTCACTCGTCTGCTGACTCTACCTGCTACTCAGCCTCCTAGCCTACTACTTCACCATATTTACCTCTCTGTTCAACATTGCTGCCATCCTCTCCCACCATACGTACCTATATACCATTCACATCACCTTCTAACCTCCCCTCTCCCCTAGCAAACTTAGCTACCCAAGCGCTATATCTCCCACCCTGACCACCATTCCTCAGGGCATCATATCTTCCATCTTCCCACAGTACATCTAGACGCCCCAGGACTACTCACTATATACCTTCCAGCCGACCTGCAATACTTACATGCCTGCCCACCATGCCCACCATGCCAGTCCAGGACCCGTTTTTGAGCTTGACTCCCCACACTCCGTCAGGTGGCTGCTGCAGATCGTACCTGCACAGGAACCACTGTGAGGCCTCTACTCAACCACAGCACCGGGATATTTACGTTACTGTGGTGGTGGTAGTAACTACTTACTCTCGAAGGGGATAAGACTGCATATAAAGACCCGAGTTCCTTTGACTTTCATTTCGTGTGTAATTATGTATATGCAAATACCTGTTTGTAAATTATGTAGATGTAATCATTTTTTTGTATATATGAGGAGGGACAGGTTTACATACTCGTGAGATTCAGTGTCTTAACCTCATGATTCGATTACACAGTTATCTAAATTTCACCAGGTATAGAATCATTATCAATATTATCATCATTATCAGCTTCATTATCATCATTATTATCATCGCTATCATATTCAATGGTATTTCCATCACTATCAACATCGTCAGCATTACCATTACTGTCGTGTTAAGCATCCCCTGTGTGCAAACTCTGTACAAAGCAACTCACGTGAAGTTGAGGGAGTGGGCGAGCAGGTGGAGGAGTCGGTGCATCGGTCCCTTGTAACTGTCTCGATCCGGTGTTTCACCCTGCGTGATCACGGCGTGAGGCTGGAACTCCCCTGTTGCCACTACCAGCCTCGGTCTGTGGAGGATCCTGAGGCCAGAGGAGTGGGTGGGGGCCCTTTGCAGTCACTTAACTGTTAACAGTAATCTGTTCATATCATATGAACCTAGTTATTAGATAGTGAACGTACACTGGCTTACAAAATGCTTTAATACCTTCGACCACAAGCTGGCAAAGTGTCCTTTCCTTTGCATCGTCTCGGTCAGATCATCAGGAAGGAGCCTCCGGATTTATTATGTTCGTGTATGGCAATGACTACGACTCAGTGTGCCGTGTACAATCTCGAGTCTAATGTAGCCTTTGTGTTATCACTTCAGGTTAACTTTGAGGCCTAGAAACTGAACATATTTCATAGAGTTTATGAGCCGTAAATGTCGGAACCTTTTCCTATAATGCAGAGCTTCCTGTGTGTCTCTCATCGGTAAGATTACAGTGGATAGAAATGGCGGACACCCTGCCCCTGAATTATGTAGCTGTTGTGATATTCCGCACCTAGAAGGGTTTAATGACATACTGAAATCATTCAAATCAACATACTCATCAAGGGGAAGGTTTGCCTTCTTGTGTTACTCACGTGTGGAACTTTTCAGGGAAGAGCTGGAGGTCGGAAGTCAAGGTGAGGTTGTGGTGTGAGGACCAAGTAGCCACCTCCAGCACCTCCTGCCCCGGTGGGCTATAGGGCAGACACAGGTACACCACACACCTGACAAGAGATCAATCCAATCCACGTGTCCAGTCAGTCATATATATATAGAGAGATAGATAGATAGATAGATAGATAGATAGATAGATAGATAGATATACCGCAGCCACGGATGTCGTGCTGTCCGTGTTGTGTGGAGGGTATGGTATGGCAACACTGATTCTAGTGTGCGTCGTGGACCAGTGAGAATTATATGGTCCATATTGTGACGTGGTCCCCCTCCCTAGCCTATGTTGTGTGGTCCGAGATGCTCACGGACCAAGTGGTATCATGAGTTGTAACACAACATTCGTTGTTTTGTGTTGTGTTCTCAACGTTTGTTGGGATCCGGGTTGCTCTGCAGTCTTGAGGAAAGCCGTTGAATAATTTGCCTAATTGTACTGTGTTTTGTACACGCTATCATATGGAGACTTCCTCTTCCAGTGTCCTAATGTCCTAATTATTCATTCGGTGTAACTACTGGTCCTCGAAAGACCACTTAACCTGAATGTGATAATCATGACACGATTTAGAAGGAGGATCTATCCAGGAAGAATTACCATCCATATTGGCCTGATGCTTATCTTGCATGAAAAGCGGTATCTGGAATCTATTCTCGTTGCTACCTCAGGCTGCATGACGGCGCACATTATGACACGAGTCTACGAGGATGGAAGATACCCTATGCCTGTCGAAGGAGTTGGATTTACACACAATCAAATGAAGTTCCAACGGTTTTCAAAAGGTTCTGAAAGGTAGAAAGTTAATGGATTAAATAACGGATAGGAATTTTTTATTTACCTCTACAATTCCTCATTTGGACGTTGTGATGTGTCACTCTCGAGTTAAGTTTACTCTAACTGTTCTCTACACGTTTTCCTTTCTAAGTTACTAGCTTTACCAATAAGATGGCGCTGGTGGCAACTTTTGACAACTCTTCAGAAATACTGGTAATCTGGGAAACACATACTTCCTGAATACATCCTCCTTGGATCCATCTTTTAGTCCACCCAGATCACTGGCGCTTCAGGGATGTAGCCAGTTTGTCTGTGTTTGTACAATTGTTTTTAGACAATTATTTGGCAGTGTTACTTCAGTGTAACGTGTGAAAACTCATTGCATACCAGTAAACATTCAGGTGTTGGTGCCATAAACATCACAAGCGTTCGTCAACAGGAGGAGGTAGCAAATGGAGGCGAAAGATCATAGTGCAGTCCATTTGGATAAGAAAGTTTTACTGAAGATATGGATAACCTTTGACGGGGTGAGTAATATTCATCTTTGAAGCAATAGACATAGCGATCCTTGGTAAAGAATCCCAGAACGAGACCTCGAGGCTCACTACGCAAGTGGGTATTTTTATTATTGCGATTCCATATGAAATAACTTTTTTCATAAATGCTTTTATATAGAAAAGTCTGGACGAGTTTTTCTGGATCAATTTGCTAAAAAAAATGGTGTTTTTATCTCGTCAAAATGCACATTATCAAAATAAATGTGAAATTGTTTGGCGCTAGCGTGAAGCAAATTGAGACCCCGAAACACTGAACAGGAGGGTAGGAGTCGCCTCAAGCGACCGAGAGAACATTGTGGGGGTAAGCGACAGGTGTCGTCGTATGATTGTAACTAACGGTTCCGACCAATGTTTGCCATCCTTTAGCCCCTGTTCGTGTCATCGTTGCCACACGAGGTTCACTTCCATCACAGTTACCAATTGTTAGATTCCAAGTTTGAATTGATCACGGATACATATAATTTCACAAGCAACAACTTGTTTTGCGAAAGAAGGATCGTCCAGTAGCGCTAAGGGTTCAGTAATGATAAAGGAGATGTGCGTGGGGGGAGGGGCAGTGTAATTCTGTGTGTGTGTGTGTCCTGTCAAGTGTATGGTGATCTTAAATATTTGTAGCATAACGTAGACGACGACTGAATAACAGTAACTTGCCAGCCTAGTGTGGAGGCAACCATTTTATCACACCGCCACACACATCTCCACCTGCCGGCGTCCTGTCAACACCTGGAAAAAGGATAACGGCAGCGCTCTTCGCGAGCAGCGTGGCAGGTGGCTATCTATTACCTGGGGAAGTCGGAGAAGGCTTCCACGGTGATCAGCATGGCGTTCATCATGGAGAAGGAAGTGTAGAGGTGTCGCAGGTCCTGAAGGGGCCGGCGGGTGACGGCCAGGAGTT
>JAUUDW010209838.1:0-14329 GCA_032361385.1 Panulirus guttatus | reverse complement strand
ACTCTTCCTTATTTAAGGAGATATTTGACTTTAGAATAATAAGTTTTCAATAAGTTGTTGGGATTCTTTAAATTCTCTTCCCTTTTGTCATATACATATTATGTATATTGGAATCTCATTTTTTGCTATTCATATTAACTATATGTATTATTTTTCCTCTCCTTGCATTATATGCACATACACTATATATCAATTATGATTACTATAATTTTAGTATAGTGTGTTACACTTACTCTCAAATATGTTTAGATAATGCAAAACATGTCTCTTGAAGCCAACTCAAATTTACTTAATTTTGTAATCTTATATCCAGTACTACTTGCAGGAGCTTGAGTCAGGTTGTGGGCGAGTGATGTCAGAAACACACACGCATTCCATTAAATTTTTCGTTAGCTCTTTGTTATTATGAGTTGTATACTTAGTTGCATCACATATACAGTTCCCACGGGCCCACTGTCTAATCATCTAATAAGATGTTTGAATACGTGGGCATGATCAATTATTGATTAGTTTTGAAGCTGACATCAACAAAACAAGGGCTGGGCGCTGGATGGAGCCGGAAAATATTAACAAGCTTAACTTGCCCAGACAAACCCCGTGTGTCTCTGTGTGTGTCTCAGGACTTATTGCGCCCTACATATATGTATATATTTTCTAATAAAACTCTAAAGGCAACCGGACCTTCATTAAGAAAACATGGTAAAAAAGAAGGTTTGTTCCCTTCCTGACAAGTACCATACAAGTGGTGGCAGCGGTGGGGCTCGAAAAGAGCCTCCGAAGAGACTTTTGTTTACTCTAACAGTAAGACATTTGGGATGGTTTCGGCTTCCCAACGTGTGACGAAACATCCACGTAGTCAACACATTTATTCTAATCAGTAACTAAAGGGTGCTCCTGAACCCATGTCTCACGGTCAAAGGAAGCAATTCAGTGATGACCAACACTCAGATACAGTCACGTGCCTCCGCTGTCGCCCCTCAAGACACTAGGCGAATGTGTGTTTTTGCATGACGGGCGCGTCCTCACGCCTGGACCCAAACAAACACGGTCATCCACCCACGGCATCAAGACCTAGGTTTTCACAATTCTGGCGACCGAACCATACTTTCCCCTCCAGAGACAACGGGCAGCTCTTTAACCGATCGCCATTATGGGCACGCATGCCAGAAATGTTCTCATATAATAGGAACGTTAAACACACTTCAGCAGAATGCCAAGCCTTAGCTAGACAGGCGTCATCCAACACAGGTTCATCGTCATATTATCAGCAATGACAATCTCACTCTCAAGAGAAGATTCCATCTCGCAAAGTGCTTTTCAGACACATTTGTTTTTTTTTGATATATTCTCACGGACACCCGCGAGGTCCCTCTCGTAAGTGACACAGTCTCAGTTAAGTTGAGCCTGTAGGGTCTACCCTACACTTACAATAATCTACTGAAACTAATGGAAGCCGTAATTCGCTTGCGGTCTACTCTACTCAAATTTTACACCAGAGTAACGGTCAGTCACTGTACTGTTGATCCTCCTCCAACTTTGTTAAGACAGCGTACTTGGAAACTGAATAGTACCTGTGTGATTGTCTATGACATAATAAAAGACACTGAATTTCCAGTAAATGCGGATGCCAAGAAAAACATGAACCATCGGAGGAGAAGCAAGAGAGGTGTACTCAATATTGTAGGGTTCCTTCATTCGTATTTGTTTGGTACTGCTACTCAGGAAGAACTTAATTTAGTTAGGAATCAGTTTCAATCTTTGGAATTTCAACGACTTCTTAACAACAAGTATATAGATTCAGAGGCCAATATATTCAAACAACATTCATAATTTTTGAGTGAAACCATTGTAAATAGTAAATAACTTGACACAAAAAGTAGAGCTACCATCAAAATCTATTGATACAGTATTTACAATGTTGACCATTTCCACATATGTTGATAGTTTATACACTCAAATTACTTATTATACACATTATTTTACTGACTTATTTGACAATGTTCATAATTTGGTAAACCAAGTTATCAAGCCATCATTTTTTCCTTTTGCGTAACTCGCACGTATTATTGATTGCCAAGCGATAACGCCACTCGGTTGTTCCCGGGCTCTCCCCTTCCATCACGTGGCCAGTTACTACTCATTACTAAGGGTTGATATAGTTCTCGGAGCGGTCATTATTCATGTCCCATTCATTGATCCATATATAAAATCTTGCAAAGGTAATACCATTTCCTTTTAATTATACAAAAGCGTTGCCAAGAACTATCATTCTTACTAATGACATGAACTTTCTATTATATAATGTTAATTCCTCGCTGACGAAATATCCCTCCTTAGATGAAATAGCTTAGTGCCATAAACCACTGTTTGACAAATTGATCTGTCTTCCCAACAATATAGTTTTTAATACCCTATAAACAAGGTCGTGTGTGTAACACATAACTATTTCAAATCAGCAAAGTGTTCTTATTTTTTTCTTTTTAAGTGAATTGTTGCCAATGAGTCTTGGATTGAGAGTATGGACCATTATCATGTCTTATTTTTCCCAAAGCCATAAAATGTTCTTATTCATTGCCTATCTAACCAACCCCGATCTTCTTTGGTCCTAGGTCAGGTTCAGTTAGGCTCACAGTGTACTCTTATTGGTCCCAGTTTCACATTGTTCGGCACTCATGTACACTACATGGGACAGATATATATAGAACAATTCAGAGTATAGAACGAATCCCCCATAAAATTCATTTCTCACTCACTGATAAAGTAAACATCCAACATCTTTCATCTAAAGTTGTGGATGATTTAGATTCTCCCATGGATGTTTTGTCCTCCATTCCTTTTGAGTAAAACCCTAATGTGTCTGGCATTTCAGTGATTTCATCGTCCGTTGCACTGCTTTTATTGTTCATAGTATTTATCTTATATTGTCATCTACGACATAGAGTGTCCACTACAGAATACCCTACACCCACATTGGATAGTCAGAAAGTAACTTGAGCAGCTCTTCTTTATCTAAGGAGAGATTTGAGTTCAGAATAATGTTTTCAATAATTTGTTTGGATTCTTCAATTTCTCTTTACTTTTGTCATTTACATATTTTGTTTATTCGAATTTTTTTTATGCTATTCATATCAACTGTATGTATCATTTTTGCTCTCCTTGCATTATATGCACATATTCTATGTATCAATTATGATTACTGTAATTTTAGTATAGTGTGTGCACTTGCTTTCAAGTATATTAAGATAATGCAAAAGATATCTCTTAAAGCCAACTAAATTTGCTTAATTTTCTACCCTCATATCCAGCTCTTAATGCAGGCACTTGAGCCAAGTTGTGCCCGAGCGGTGTATAAAACACAAACGCATGCACTTATATTTTTCATTTCCTGTTTGTTATTCTGAGGTACTTATACCTAGTTGCATCACATAGACAGTTCCACGGGGTTATTGTTCCAACGGGCCCACTGTCTAATCCAATCAAAAGTTTGAATCCGTGGGCCTGATCTGCTGTTGACTAGATGTGGAGCTGACATCAACAAAACCAGGGACTGGCGCTGGTGGGCGCCTGCTTAATGTAAGTAAGCTTAGCCTGGCTAGACAAACCACGTTTGTCTCTGTGTGTGTCTCAGGACCAGAACTAATTGTGCTTTAATTGTACATATCTATTTTCTAATAAGACTGTAAAGGCAACCGGACTTTCATTAAGAAACCATGGTAAAAATGAAGTTCTGTCCCCTTCCTTACAAGTGCCTTACAAGTGGAGGTAGCGGTGGGATTTGAACCCACGCCATCGAAGACACTTTTGGTTACTGCAACAGCAAGATATTTGGGATGGTGTCGTCTTCCCAACGTGTGGCGATACATCCACGTAGTCAATACATTTATTCTAACAAGCAACCAAAGGGTTCTCCTGACCCCACATGTCCACATGTCACGGTCAAAGAATGTTATTCAGTGATGACCAGCACTCAGATACAGTCACATTTTCCCGCTGCCGCCAGTCAAGACACTAAGCGAATGTTTTTCCTTACATAACGGGCGCGTCCTCAAGCCTGGAACCCCCCCCCCCTCCGCAAAAAAAAAAAAAGAAAAATGCGGTCACCCATCCACCTACGTCAAGACCTCTGTTTTCACAATTCTGGCGACGGAACCTTGCATTCCCCTCTACAGACAATGGGCCGCCCTTCACCAATCGCTATCCTGGGCACGCATACCGCATATGTGCTCATATCATAGGAACGCTAAACACACTTCAGCGGAATGCCGAGCCTTAGCTAGACAGACGTCATCCAACACAGGTTCATCGTTAATTATCATGAATGACAATCTCACTCTCATGACAGGATTCCGTCTCGTAAAGATCTCTTCAGACATATTCATTCTTTGGTATCGTCTCACGGTTCCCCGCGAGGTCCGTCTCTTGAGGGACACAGTATCAGTTAAGTTGGGCCTGGAAGGTCTACCCTACACTTACATAATCTAGCGAAACTAATGGAAGCCGTACCTCGCTTACGGTCTATCCTATTCAAGTTCTACATCAGTGTAACGGTCAGTAACTGTTGCTCCTACTCCAGCTTTGTTGATATAGTGTACCTGGACACTGAATAGTACCTGTGTGTTCTGTATGACATAATACATGACACTGAATCTCTAATGAAGGCAAATGCCAGGATAAACATGAACCATCGTAGGAAATATAAGAGAGGTCTACTTACTATTGTAGGGTCCCTCAATTCATATTTGTTCGGTACTGCTACTCAGGAAGAACTCAATTTAGTTAGGGATTAGGTTCAGTCTTTGGAATTTCAACTACTTCTTAACAAAAAGTATATTAAGGTAAAGACCAACATGTTGAAAGAACAATCCCAGTATATGAGTGACCTTACGGTGGCAGCTAATAACTTAACACGGCAAGTAGAGCTGCTATCAAAATCTGTTGATACAATGTTTTCAGTGTTGACCATTTCCACATATGTTGATAGTTTATACACTCAGATTACTTATTATGCACATTATTTGACTGACTTATTAGATGAATTTAATAATTTGGTAAAGCAAACTGTCAAGCAATCATTTTCCCTTTTGCGGAACTCACACATGTCATTTGCCAAGTGATAACGCAGTTCGGCTGTGCCCGGGCTCTCCCCTTGCATCACGTGTCCAATTACTGCTCCTTACTGACGGTTGACGTGGTTCTCATTCATTGACCCATACACATACAACCTTGCAAACGTAATACCATTTCCTTTTGATTATACAAAAACGTTGCCAAGAACTGTCATTTTCACTAATGACATGAAGTTTCTCTTATATAATGTTAATTCCTCGTTGATTGCATATCCATCCTTGGGTGATTTAGCGTCGTGCCTAAACCACTGTTTGATAACTTGATTTGCCCTCCCAGCAATATAGTTTTTAATACCCTACAAACAAGTTCGTGTGTGCATTACCTACTTTTTTAAATCAGCAAAATGTTCTTATTTCTTGTAATTTTTTTTAGGGAAATAATTGTCAGTGAACTCTGAATTGACAGTATGTACCATTGTCGTGTCTTATTCTTTCCAACACCAAAAAATTTTCTCATACACGGCCTACCTAACCAAATCAAACCTTCTTTGGTCCTAGGTCAAGTTCAGTTAGGCTCACAATGTACTCTTATTGGTCAAAACTTCACACTGTTCGGCACTCATAATCACTACATGGGACAGATTAATAGAACAATCAAGAGAATAGAACGAATCCCCCATAACATGATATTCTCACTCACTGATGAAATAAAGATTTAACATCTTCCATCTAAATTGTGGATGATTTAGATTCTCCCATGGATGTTTTGTCCCTTATTCCTTTTAAGAAAAACCCTCAAGTGTCTGGCATTTCAGTGATTTCATTGTCCACTGCGCTGCATTTATTATTCATAGTATTTGTCCCATATTGTCTTCTAAGGCATAGTGTCCTCTACAGAACACTCTACACCCATATTGGATATTCAGAAGGTAGTTAGAGCAGCTCTTCCTTATTTAAGGAGAGAATTGACTTCAAAATGATATGTTTTCCATAAATCGCTTGGATTCTTTAAATTCTATTTACTTCTATCATTTACATATTTTGTATATTGTAATTTTATTCTATGCTCTTCATATTATATATATGCAATATTTTTGCTCTCCTTACATTATATGCACATATTCTATGGATCAATTATGATTACTATAATTCTAGTATAGTGTGTTACACTTTCACTCAAGTATATTTAGATAATGCACAAGATATCTCTTGAAGCCAGCTGTATTTTGCTTAATTTTGTACTCTTATATCCAGTACTACTCGCAAGAGCTTGGGCCATGTTGTGGGAGAGCGATGTAGGAAACAAACATACATGCCATTAAATTTTTCATTGTCTATTTGTTATTATGAGTTACTTTTACTTAGTTACATCACATAGACAGTTACCACGGGTCGATAATTCTCACGAACCCAATGTCTAATCTTCTAATAAGATGTTTGAATAAGTGGGTCTGATCTCTTGTTGTTTAGTTGTGGAACTGACATCAACAAAACCAGGGCTGGGCGCTGGTGGGCGCCAGCTAAATGCTAGTAAGCTTAGCCTTGCCAAACAAATCACGTGTGTCTCTGTGTTTGTCTCAAGACCTGAACTCAGTGTGCCTTAAATATACATATCTATTTTCTAATAAAACTGTAAAGG
Source organism: Panulirus guttatus (assembly GCA_032361385.1). Lineage (NCBI taxonomy): Eukaryota > Metazoa > Arthropoda > Malacostraca > Decapoda > Palinuridae > Panulirus > Panulirus guttatus. Next base: position 7,624 of record JAUUDW010209838.1, on the reverse strand, counting down.
CAATCGGACCTTCATAAAGAAACCATGGTAAAAACGAAGATCTGTTCCCTTCTTTACAAGTGCCTTACAAGTGCTGGCAGCGGTATGATTCGAACCCACGCCACCGTTGAAACTGGTGGTTTTCCAACTGCAAGACTTTTTGGATGATTTCCGCTTCCCAGCGTATGGCGAAACATCCACGTAGTCAACACATATACTCTAATCAGCAGCTTAAGGGTTCTCCTGAACCCACGTCTCACGGATAAAGAAAGCAATTCAGTGATGACCAACTCTCAGACACAGTCAAGTGCCTCTGCTCTCGCCCGGCAAGACACTAGACGAATGTCTTTCCTTACATAACGGGTGCGTCCTCACATTTGGACCCAAACAAACATGATCACCCACCCACGGCATCAAGACCTCGGTTTTCACAATTCTGGCGACCGAACCATGGTTTCCCCTCTACAGACAACGGGCCGTCCTTCACCCGATCGCCATCAGTTAAGTTGATCCTGGAGTGTCTACCCTACACTTACAAAAATCTAGTGAAACTAATGGAAGCCGTATCTCGTTGCCAAATTTAAGTTTTACACCAGTGTGACGGTGTTAGTATGAAAAGCATAAAAAAATCAAAATATACAAAATATGTAAATGACAAAAGTAGAGAAAATCAAAACAATTCAAACAACTTATTGAAAATATATCATTCAGAAGTTAAATCTCTACTTGAATAAGGAAGAGGTGCTCTAACTACTTTCTAGATATCCAATGTGGGTGTTTGGTGTTCTATAGTGGACATTCTAGGTCGCAGATGAAAATATAAGTTTAATACTATAAATGATAAAAGCAGAGCAATGGACAATCAAATCACTGAAATGCCAGACACATGAAGAATTTACTCAAAGCGAATAAAGAACAAAACATCCATGGGAGAATCTAAATCATCCACAATTTAGATGGAAGATGTTGAGTCTTTACCTTTTCAGCGAGTGAGAAATTAATGTTAAGTGGGATTTTTGCTTTACTCGTAATCATTTTTTCAATCTGTCCCATTTATTGATCATTAGTGCAGAACAATGTGGAATTGGGACCAATAAGAGTACAATATGAGACTAACTGAACCTTACCTACAACCAAAAACGATTTGGGTTGGCTGGGTAGGCACTGAATAAGAAACTTTTTTGGCTTTGGGATGAATAAGGTCCATACTATCAATCCAAGGCTCACTGACAAAAATTTCCTTATAAAAACAAGAAATAGGAACACTGATGATTTCCAAAAAGTAGGTCATAAACACACGAACTTCTTTGTTGGGTATTGAAATTATATTGTTAAAAGAGCAAATCAAGTTGTCAAACAGTGGTTTATGGCAAGACGCTAAATCACACAGGGAGGGAAATGCAATCAACTAGGAATCATCATTATATAAGAAAAAGGTCTTGTCATTGGTATGAATGACAGTTCTTGGCAACGTTTTTGTATAATCAAAATGGAATGGTATTACGTTTGCAATATTATATGTGTATGGGTCAATGAATGGGACATGGATAATGACAACTCCGAGAACCACATCAAGCGGTAGTAAGGAGTAGTAACTGGCCACGTGATGCAAGGGGAGAGCCGGCGTACAACCGAATGACTTCTCTCTTGGCAAATAATACATGTGAGTTCCGGAAAAGGGAAAAAAATGATGGCGTGACAGCTTGGTTTATTAAATTCTTAACATCATCTAAGAATTCAGTCAAATAATGTGCATAATATGTATTTTGAGTGTATAAACTATCAACATATGTGGAAATGGTCAACACTGTAAACATTGTATCAACAGATTTTGATAATAGCTCTATTTGCTGTGTTAAGTTGTTAACTGTTAACATGATATCACTGAAGTACTGGAAATGTTATTTCAACACATTGGCCTCTGCCTTATTATATTTGTTGTTAAGTTGTTGGAATGCCAAGGATTGAACCTGCTTCCTAACTAAATTAAGTTCTTCCTGAATATCAGTACGGAAGAAATATGAATGGAGGGACCTACAGTATTAAGCAGACCTCTCTTATTTTTCCTTATATGGTTCATGTTTTTAATGGCATTTGCATTCACTGGAGATTCATTGTCTTTTACTATGTCATACAGAATCACACAGGTGCATTTCAGTTTCCAGGTACACTGACTTATCAAAGCTGGAGAAGGAGAAACAGTTACTAACCGTTACCCTGGTGTAAAACTTGAATATGGTAGACCGTAAGCGAGGTACGGCTTCCGTTAATTTCACTAGATTATTGTAAGTGTAGGGTAGACCCTCCAGGCCCAACTTAACTGATAATGTGTTCCTCAAGAGACTGTATTCGCGGTTAGCTGTGAGAAGATACCAAAGAACGAATATATCTGAAGAGCTCTTTGCGAGACGGAATCTTGTCATGAGAGTGAGATTGTCATTCATGATAATTAACGATGAACCTGTGTTGGATGACGTTTGTCTAGCTAAGGCTTGGCATTCCGCTGAAGTGTGTTTAGCGTTCCTATTATATGAGCACATTTGTGGTATACATGCCCTCGATGGCGATCGGGTGAAAGGCGGCCCACTGTCTATAGAGGGGAAAGTATGGTTCGGTCGCCAGAAATGTGAAAACCGAGGTCATGACACCGTTGCTGGGGGAGCGCGTTTGTTTGGGTCCAGGCGTAAGGACGCGCCCGCTATGTAAGGAAACATATTCGCTTTTTGTCTTGATTGGCGACAGCGTAGGCACGTGACTGTATCTGAGTGTTGGTCATCACTGAATTGCGTTCTTTGACCGTGCGACATGGGGTCAGAAGAACCTTTTGGTTGCTGATTAGATTAAATGTATTGACTACGTGGATTTTTGGCCACAAGTTGTAAAGCCGACACCATCCCAAATGTCTTGCTGTTGGAATAATCACCAGTCTCTTCGGAGGCGTGGCTTCGAATCATACAGCTGCCTCCACTTGTAAGGTACTTGTAAGGAAGGGAAGACCTTCGTTTTTACCTTGGTTTCTTAATCAATGTCCTGTTGCCTTTACAGTTTTATTAGGAAATAGATATGTACATTTAGGGAACAATGGGTTCAGGTCCTGAGACACACACAGAGACAAACGTGGTTTGTCTGGCCAGGCTGAGCTTAGTAACATTTATTCGGCGCCCACCAGCTCCACAACTAGGCAACAACAGAGAAATCCTTCGTATTGAAACATCTTATCAGAAGATTAGACAGTGGGCCCGTGGCAACAATCAACCCCTGGGAACTGTCTGTGTGATGCAACTAAGTATAAGTAACTCATAATAACAATTCGCTAATGAAAAATTTGATGGAATGCGTTTGTGTTTCTTCCAACGCTGGGCCAAAACCTCGCTCAAGCTCCTGCTAGTAGTAACGGATACAAGAGTACAAAATTAAGCAAATTAGAGTTAGCTTCAAGAGATATCTTTTGTATATCTAAATATACATGAGAGCAGGTGCAACACACTATATTAAAACCATAGTAATCATAATTGATACATAGAATATGTGTATATTATGTAAGGAGAGCAAAAATAATACATATAGTTAATATGAATAGCATACAATAAAATTCCACTGTACAAAATATGTAAATGACAAAAGTAAAGAGAAATTATAGAATCCAAACAACTTATTGAAATCATATTATTCTGATCACAAAACTCTCCTTAAGTAAGAAAGAGATGCTCTAACTACTTTCTGAATGTCCAATATGGGTGTAGGGTTTTCTGTAGTGGACACTCTGTGTCGTACAGGACAATATAATACAAATTCTGTGAATAATAAAAGCAGTGCGATGGAGAATGAAATCACTGAAATGGCAGACACATGAGGGATTTACTCAAAAGGAATGAAGGACAAAACATCCATGGGAGAATCTAAATCATCCACCACTTTACATGGAAGATGCTGAATCTTTACTTTATCATTGAGTGAAAAATTAATGTTATTAGGGATTCATTTTATACTGGGAATTGTTTTATCAATCTGTCACCTGTAGTGATCATGAGTTCCGAACAATTTGAAATTGGGACCAATAAGAGTACATTCTGAGCCTAACTGATTCTGAACTAGGATGAAAAAAGATTTGGGTTGGTTAAGTATGCAGAGAAAAAGAATATTATATGGCTTTGGGAAGAATAAGGCATGATAATTGTCCATACTCTCAATTCAAGGTTCACTAACAACAATTTCCTTATAAGAACAAGAAATAAGAACACTTTGCTGATTTCCAAAAAGTATGTTATACATACACGAACTTCTTTGTAGGGTATCAAAATTATATTAGTTGGGGGGCAAATCAAGATGTCAAACAGTGGTTTATGGCACGACGCTAAAGCACCCAAGGATGTATATGCAATCAACGAGGAATTAACATTATATAAGAGAAACTTCATGTCATTAGTAAAAATGACAATTCTTGGCAACGTTTTTGTATCATTAAAAGGAAATAGCATGACATTTGTAAGGTTGCATGTGTGGGTCAATTAATGGGACATGGATAATTACATCTCCGAGAACCACACGAACCGATAGTAAGGAGTGGTAACTGGCCACGTGATACAAGGGGAGAGCCGGGGTAAAACCGAATTGCGTTATCGCTTGGCGAATAATGCGTGTGAGTTTTGCAAATGATGGCGTGAAAAATTGGTTTACCAAATTATTAACATCATCTAATAAGTCAGTCAAATGATGTGCATAAGAAGTAATTTGAGTGTATAAACTATCAACATATGTGGAAATGGTCAACATTGTAAAAATTGTATCAAAACATTTTGATAGTAGCTCTACTTGCTGTGCTAAGTTATGAAATGTTACCATGATGGCACTCAAATGCTGGATATGTTGTTTCAACATGTTGGCCTCTGCTTTGATATACTTGTTGTTAAGAAGTTATTTGAATTACAAAGATTGAACCTGATTCCTGACTAAATTGAGTTCTTCCTGAATAGCAGTACCGAACAAATATGAATGGAGGGACCCTACAATATTAAGCAGACCTCCCTTATTTTTCCCCTGATGGTTCATGTTTTTCTTAGCATTTGCCTTCATTGGAGATTTATTTTCTTTTACCATGTCATTCAGAATCACACAAGTACTACTCAGTTTCCAGGTACACTTTCTCAACAAGGCTGGAGTAGGAGCAACAGTTACTGACGATTACCCTGGTATAAAACTTGAATTGGATAGACAGTAAGCGAGGTACGGCTTCCATTAGTTCCACTAAACTATTGTAAGTGTAGGGTAGACCTTCCAGGCCCAACTCGACTGGAACTGTGTTCCTCAAGAGACTGACCTCGCGTTTTGCAGTGAGAAGATACCAAGGAACGAATACGTATGAGGAGCTCTGTACGAGACGGAATCTTGTCATGAGAGTGAGATTTTCATTCTTGATAATTGACGATGAATCTGTGTTGGATGACATCTACCTAGCTAAGGCTCGGCATTCCACTGAAGCGTGTTAAGCGTTCCTATGATATAATCACATTTCTGGCACGCGCGCCCATGATGGCGATTGAGTGAAGGGCAGCCCGTTGTGTGTAGAGAGGAAGGTATGGTTCGGTCGCCAGAATTGCGACAACCGAGGTCTTGACGCCGTTGTTGAGGGACCGTATTTGTTTGGGTCCAGGCGTGAGGACGCGCCCGTTATGTAAGGAAACACATTCGCCTAGTGTCTTGACGGGCGACAGCACAGGCACGTAACTGTATCTGAGTGTTGATCGTTACTGAATTGACACGTGGAGTCAGGAGCACCCTTTGGTTGCTGATTAGCGTGAATGTGTTGAGGACGTGGATGTTTCGCCACACGTTGGGAAGCCGTCACCATTCCAAATGTCCTGCTGTTGGAATAACCACCAGCCTTTTCGGAGGCGTGGGATCGAATCCCATCGCTGCCACCACTTTTAAGACACTTGTAAAGAAGGGAACAGACCTTCGTTTTTACCATGGTATCTTGCTGAACGTCCGGTTGCCTTTAGAGTTTTATTAGAAAAAAGATATGCACCTTTAGGGCAAAATGAGTTCAGGTCCTGAGACACACACAGAGACACACGGGATTTGTCTGGCCAGGCTGAGCTTAGTAACATTTAGCCGGCGCCCACCAGCGCCCGGTCTTGGTTGTGTTGATGTCAGCTCCACAACTGGTCACCAACAGATCACAACCACGTATTTAAACATCTTATTAGAAGATTAGACAGTGGGTTCGTGAGAATTATCGACCCGTGGGAACTGTATATGTGATGCTACTAAGTATAAGTATCTCATAATAACAAATAGGTAATGGAAAATTTAATGACATGCGTGTGTGTTTATTACATCGCTCGGTCACAACCTGGCTCAAACTCCTGCGAGTAATACTGGATGTAAGAGTAGAAAATTAAGCAAATTAGAATTGGCTTCAAGAGATATCTTGCATTTTCTAAATATACTTGAGAGCATGTGTAACACACTATACTAAAATAATAGTAATCATATTTGATGTATGGAATATGTGCATATAATGTAAGGATAAGAAAAAATTTTACATATTTTTGATATGAATAGCATGAAAAAAAATTCCAATATACAAAATATGTATATGACAAACGGAAAGAGAATTTAAAAAACCCACTAACTTACTGAAAACATATGATTTCAAAGTCAAATTTCTCCTTAAATAACGAAGAGTTGCTGTAACTACTTTCTGAATATCCTATTTGGGTGTAGGGTGTTCTACAGTGAACACTCTATGTCGTCGAAGAAAATGTAAGATTTATACTATGAACAATAAAAGCAGTGCAATGGTCAATGAAATCACTGAAATGCCAGACACATTAGGGTTTTACTCAAAAGGAATGAAGGACAAGATATCCATGGAAGAATCTAAATCATCCATAACTTTAGATGTAAGACGCTGAATCTTTGCTTTTTCAGTGAGTGAGAAAGTAATGTTATGGATGATTCATTCTATACTCGGAATTGTTCTATTAATCCGTCCCATGTAGTGATCATGAGTGCCTAAAAATGTGAAACTGGGACCAATAAGAGACCATTGTGAGCTAAAATGAACTTGACCTAGGACCAAAAAAGATTTGGGTTGGTTAGGTAGGCAGTGAATAAGAACATTTTCTTGCTTTGGGAAGAATGAGACAAGATAATGGACCATATTTTCAATTCAAGGTTCACTGACAAAAATTTCCTTATAAGAACAAGAAAGGAGAATACTTCTGATTTCCAAAAAGTAGGTCATACACACACGAACCTCTTTGTAGGGTGTTAGAATTATCTTGTTAGTAGGGCAAATCAAGTTGTCAAACAGTGGTTTATGGCATTAGTATAAATCACCCAAGGAGGGATATGCAATCAACGAGCAATTAGCATTATATAAGAGAAAGTTCAAGTTCTTAGTAAGAATGACAGTTCTTGGCAACGTTTTTGTATGATTAAAAGGGATTGACATTACCTTTGCAGGGTTGTATGAGCGTTGGTCAGTGAACGCGATATGGATAATGACCGATCCAAGAACCACATCAACGATAAGTAAGGAGTAGTAACTACCCACGTAAAGAAAGGGAACAGCCGGGGTACAACCGAATTGCGTTATCGCTTGGCGAATAATACGTGTGAGTTCCGAAAAAGGGAAAAA
>JAUUDW010209727.1:0-14330 GCA_032361385.1 Panulirus guttatus | reverse complement strand
ACCAAGCCCTAGGGGTGGATGAACAGCTGGGTTGACTGTGGACTGACTGCCGCGACCAGGATTCGAACCTATGCGGTACTCCTTAATGTAAGCTTCTTGTGTGTGCGCACACACACACGTACACACATACACAGATTTTTCCACACATCAGAACTTTCAGAGCATCTTCCAATTTTTTGTTATTGCAGGGCTACCCTCTACTTTATCTGTTCCAAAATCATCTTTGATGCAGTTTTTCCCCAGTAATCTCATCCAATGCTTCCACGTCTTCAATCAGGTTATTACATGTGGCACTGGGTTGTTCAGAATCTAATTTTCCTTTCACAATTCTCCTCCCACATACATGTACATCATCAGTGTAACTCCATTCTGTGGTACACTGCTGTCACTGTGCTTTATTCTTGCATTATACAGTGCCCCAGATATAATGCCAAATTATTCTGATATCACACAACCTTGATCCAGTCCCACTTTCATTTCAAATAACTTCATACTTCCAATTATCTTCAAATTCACCGTTTCTAATATAAAAAGTCCTTGGTGTTTAAAAGCCTTCATTCCGTGCACATCTTAGACTATGGACTAAACAGAAAGCTTTTCTGCCCTGAGTATCATATCCCTTTTCTACATCTTTAAATGCTGAATACTGTCACTTATTTCTAATATTTCCATCGCCTCATAGAGCAAAACTGTGGTCTACTCTCCAACTTTATTTCCTAAACCTACATTTTTTTTCACTTGTAGAGGTTTAGTATTTCCTTTGAGCATGAATAATCACTCTTGCTGGCTATGCTGATAGGACATTTTTGTATGTAATTCATGGTCATTGTTAATATTGTTACCTTTATTTAGTGGAACAATTAAAGGCATCTTATGAAATTGTGATTATTATTATTTGCAGGTGTTAGTTGTTATCCACGTCATCTGGACTATAAGAGGTTCCGGGAGATCTGTGATCAGAATGGTTCCCTTCTTATGGCAGACATGTCACATGTGAGTGGTCTAGTTGCAGCTGGTCTCACATCTAACCCCTTTGATTACTGTGATGTAGTTACCACAACAACTCACAAAACACTGCGTGGACCTCGAAGTGGAGTTATCTTTTACAGAAAAGGTAGGCACGTGTATGAAAGAAAAAACTTGACTTTTTGATGTTTTTTAGGGGCCAATTGGTAGGTAGTAGTAGGTAAGCAGCCACTGACCAGGGAAGTATATTACCAGTACTACCTGCCTAGGTATTGGGAGGGTTAGTGATGGCTGTGTGGTGAGCCGGCACTTCAGTGGTCATCAAGTTATACTCCTCCAATCCAAGTAGCAGTCTTTTCTTTCTGCCTCATCCACATGTGGACTGCTAGCATTCTATCCACAAACATACAATCTCACTTGAAATGACCTAACTTGTACAACTTGTTCTTCGTAACTTTAGATTTTCCTGTGGTGAGCACTATGCACTAGCCCTGCCTTCTGGCAAAATGTTAGGAACAATACATAGAAGTAGCAGGTAGGAACAGTTGGTATAATTAGTAGTAAGGAACATTAAGTGGGAGTAGCAGCTAGAAGTAGTGGCTTGGAACATTAGGTAGAATTAGTTGGTACATAAGGTACAAGCCTTTGGAAACACTGCACTAGTTACCATCTGCCAGTGGCCTGTTAAGGGTGAGGCATTAAAAGCTAGGAAGTGGCACTAAAGTTCACCGGTAGTGGAACCCTTTTGCTATGGACACCCCATTAAGGGGGTTGCTGCAGGGAACAGGTGTCAGATATAGATATATAGATAGTTAGGGTCTTTATTACTTTGAATGAAATAAAAACTGGCGATTGTTGCTCAAAAATAATTTCATTTAAAATTGTACTAAAAATGAGAACTACAGTTTCAAAATGCACCATATATTCAATAGAATTCACTTGCAAAAATTAACTGGAATTTTAAGTATCTATATATCTTATTGTAATATACTTCACTTGCAGAATTTAACTGGAATTTTAAGTGCTTATGAACTAACAGGAAATTAGTGAGGGGCAGATTTGGTATGCTGTGGATATGAGATGAATTCCTTGCTGTTTGCAGATGACAGCTCTGGTTGCAGGCAAATTCCAGAGACACACCAAAAACTGTTGACAGTTTGGAAGCATGAGAGGACAAAGTGGAAGAATGTTTGGGATGGTGTATGTTAGGATGGCACGTCAGGAGAGAGATTAGTGGAGACTCTTGCTGTGGCCACCCCCTTGATGGGAGTTCTTGGAGAGAGTGGATGTCAGAGATATAGGTAAATAGAAAGTGTACTAAGCAAGGCAGCTGAAGTGGGTAGTATTACAGTTGAATTTTGTAAGAAAGGGGACGACTGTTTTTGACTGGTTAGTTTGGATTTTCAGTGTATGTATAGATCACCATAACATGCATGATGACTGCTTTTGACTGGTTAGTTTGGATTTTCAGTGTATGTACAGATCACCATGACATGCTTGAAGAATGGCAGAATTCATTTCTAGTGCGATTGTATAAAGGCATGGAGACAAGGGTGAGTTTTCGAACTACAGAGTTATTAGTTTGGTGAGCATAACTGGTAAGCTGTATGGAAGAGTGGTGATTGAGAGGATCGGGGCATACATAGGCATAATATTAGGAGGAACAGTATGTTACAGGAGTGGTAGAGGATATGTGGATCAAGTGTTTGCTTTGAATAACATGTGTGAGAATTATGTTTTATGAATTTGGAGGAAGTATGTGATAGTGTTGATAGAGATGCTGTGTGGAAGCTGTTACTGATGTATGGTGTGGAAGTAATGCTATTAGAAACAGTGAAAAGTTTTTATCAAGAGAGTATGGTTCCAGGTGAAGATGGGTCTGTGGCAGGTGGTGTTTGATATCACCATAGCTTTTTGATCTGTGTATGGATTGGATGGTCAGGAAGGTAAATGCAAGGGTCTTGGAGAGAGGGTTATGTATACAGTCTGTTGGGGGTGGAGGGACCTGGGAGATGAGTCAGTTGTTGTTTATAGTACTGGTGGTGAATTTGAGTTATAAACTGTTGAAACTGGTATCTGAGTTTAAGAGAGTGTGTGAAAGGAGAAAGTTAAGAATGAATGTGAATAAAAGCAAGGTTATTTATTAGGATTAGCAGTTAAAAGAAAGAGCTTGTTTAGAGTGTGAGTTTGAATGGAGAGAACTTGGAGGAAATAAGAGTATTTTAGATACCTGGGAATGGATATGGTAGTGAATGGATCCATGGGAGCTAAAGAGGGCCATAGGGTGGGTGAGAGGGCAAAGGTCTTGGGTGCATTGAGGAATGTGAGAAGCCATTGTCTTTAAGGGCAAAGATGTCTGTTGGTGCTATATGGATGTGAGGCTTGGGTCTTAAACAAAAATGAAAGAGCTAGGGTGAATGTGTTGGAAATAAGATGTTTGTGGACATATTTGGTGTAAGGAGAGTTGAGTGAATAAGAAATTATAGGGTAAGAGCAAAGTGTGGTAGTAAGAGGAGTATGTGTGAGAAAGCCAAAGAGTGTGTGCTGAAATGTTTAGGACACATAGGGAGGATGAGTGAGGAAATGATGACTAAGAGGGTATGTATGCCAGAAGTGGAGGGAACAAAGAAAAGGAAGAAACCAAGGAGGAGGAAGAATGGAGTGAAAGATGTTCTGAAGGTGTAGGGTCTGGACATACTGGAATGTGTGAGATGTGCAAGGGATAGAATGAATTGGAGCAATGTGCTCTACAGGGGTTGACATGCTGTCAGTGGGCTGAACCAGGGTGTATGAAGCAGTTAGGAGAAACCTTGGAAAGGTCTGTGGGGCCTGATTGTGGTTTCAGTGCATTACATATTACAGCCAGAGAGTGGCTGTAAGCATATTAGGCCATTTTCTCTGTGTTTATCTGATGCTACTTTGCTAGTATGGGAAATGGCAAAAGTGTATGAAAAGAAATAATCTTTCCAAGACCTAAATGCCACACAGTGCAGAAACTACACATAAGTTGCATATTTTCTTCCCAGCTCTCACGACACTTCAGAACTGTATCAGTTTTGATTGAAGTGCATTGAGGTAAATGTAATCTCTGTGATCATTAAAGACAAAGCTTACCACACTTACAGCAATTTGCTGACATTACAAGGCTGCCATACAGATGCCATGTCAGTAAACACCTATTTTACTTTCTTTGTTCAAGGGGAAAATAGCTGAAATACGTTTCATAATTTAATGTTTGTTTGTGATACATTCTATTTTGTAGGAATAATTTCATCTCTGTTTTCATTCAGAATTTTTTTTTCACACTATGAGCAACAAGTATGGCTGATGGCACTCCTTGACACATATGATATTCATCATACATGAATTTCATGCCCCTTTATACATACCATGTTTCACAAAATGTAATTCACTCTACCATAGTAAATCTAAATAGTTAACTTTGTTAAATTTCTTCATAAATGAAATTATGGTGTGGAGATAGTGGTGCATGTTGGATTCTCAGCAACCAACTACTACATGCTTTGCCTTGGATTCCAATCCCTGAAGACCAGTAAGCACCAATCCTGTGTGATGAATAATGCTCCTGACATCCTTAAGATCCCTGACTTTAGGTAGATTCTGTGACTTCTATCATTATTGGGCTTATGAAAACATGAAGCAATAACTGTTGCTCAAAAAATCAAATGATTTCATGACATTAAATGCATATGATTTTTCTCTAGACATATGTCTGGTTATATCAGTATGGAACCAGAATGTATGAATGGAAAATTGAGTTGACAGCTACTGGTTGTGAGGAAAAGTGGTGGCCAATAATAACTGGTCTCAGACCCCCCTGGGAAAAAAAAAATTTAGCCAGCTCAAGATACTGTCAGAAATTGAAATTTTGGTTCCAGTGCATCCCAAAGTAAAACTGAGAGGATCTAAAGCTGCTCAGGTTGAGATGATGATGTGGAGGCCATTTAAAAATGTTGCATTGGAGAATGCTAAAGAGCTGTAATGGTGCAGCACACATTAGTTGAGGAAAAAGAGAAGTACAGCATGTTGGAGTGATGATCTGAGGAAGCTGTTGGAAGAAGAGGTTGAAAGAAGCTAAATCTTGCAGAATAGAGTTATGAATGGACAACAAAGAGCATGGTATTTAAAGTTCTGAATAGAAGAATTAAAAAGATGGCATATATCAATGAAAAGAAAGCATATGAGCATCTCAGAAGAAAAATGAGTCCAGATTGAAAAGAGAATAACAAACAGATTGAAAAGAGAATAACAAACTGCTGTGAAGGAAATGGAATAAGGTAGAAGAAAGGTACATGCAAGGAGTGAAAGTATTTCAGTCAAGTCTAGGTGGATGTTGGAGGCAAAGGATGGAGAGAATATTATAATAAGCTGATAGGTGATGATGGTGGAAGAGACTTTTCTATTGGTGATGATGATGGAAGAGGCTTGTCTATTGATACATAAGAAACAGAGTAGGAGAAAGAGGGGAATGGGAGAGGGAGACATTGTAACAGAGGAAAAGAAAAAAAACAATAAAGTTCTTAAAGAATGAAATGGAAATGAAGAGGGAAGGTAAAATTCTTAGGAAGTGGACCTGTAAGCATGGTAAAGTTGGTAGGTGGCTGATGACTGGATGAAGCCAGTAATTTCTCCTATGTATCATGGAAAACAGTACAAGGGAATGTAAGAAAGAAAGATGAATACTGTAAGTCTCTTAAGCATAATTGGCAAGGTGTTTGGTTGAATAGTAATTGATCCTGTAAGGGATTAGAGGACCCCATGTTGGAGAATGGGTGTGTCTGTGTCTGTATGTGTGTGTGTAGATCAGACTTTTTTCTTCTTTTTCTTTTTTTGCAAGTAATAGTGAAAATTTAGAGAAAAACAAGTTGCAGCATTTATGGATTTAGAAAGAAACATGATAGGAAGCAATTTTGGGAAGTTGTACGGTATATGATGTGTACGGATTGTGTTTGAATGCTGATCAAGTAGTCCATGTATGAAAGTAAGTGTTGGTATGAGGAAGTGGTTTGAAGCATGGGAGTACATCAGGTTAGTGTGATGTAACTATGGAAATTTGATATGAAGTGAGAGTGTGTTGGGGTAATTGTTGTATAATGCTTAGTCATGGAGAAACGATGGAAACTGCTGCAGTGGTTGTATGCACATGATGCTATGTTGTCAGGTGCATATGAGGAAGAGTTGGATAAAATGATGGGCCAGTTCAGTGATGTATGCAGGAGGAGGATGCTGAAAGTGGATGGGAATGAGAGTAAGATGCTAATTTTTGAAAGAGAAGGGATATCTGACTTTAAAATCAGTTTGCTTGGAGAAAAATTTAAAGTTATGGGTGAGTTTTGATATTTGGGAGAAAAGTTAAGTAAAGATGGTAGTGGGAAGGCCTAAGTTAAAGTTAAGTCCATGCAAAGAAGCAGAATTATGTTAATGGTGAATAAAAAAAAAATTAAGCAAAGAACTTACTTGAAGAAGTACTTGTACCACTACTGATGTATGGATGTGAAACCCAAGTTTACAAAGTTAGGATACGATAAATGCAAGAGCAGTAAAGTTGAAAACTCTGCATGGTATAGCTGGAACAATGCAGACAGAATGAAGATTTGAGAAAGTTATGCGGCGTGAAGAAGTCATTAATTGGGCACATGATTGAGTCTCTGACGAAAGGTTGGTCAAGAAGGTATACAGCTGTACAGTAAAAGGTACAAGGAGGAGAGGTTGATTGCAGAAAAGATGAATATGTGTAGTGAGAGATTTCAACAGGGATAGGAATATTTAAATGAAAATGTTGGAAGAGAGATTGAAAGATAGAAGATCATCATTTTGTGTATTTAGGTGTTATGAATGGAGATACTGGTCTAACTTAAATCAAATTAGTGTGCGAAGTGGAAAAGTAAGAATCACATTTTACAAGTGTGCTCTTTTGTCTTTCACTTTTGACACACTGAACTTGGGGTAACGATGTGTGTAAGCAGTGTTGCAGAAATAGTAAGTACTTGATCCAGCCCATTAAGCTGGAGATGGTTTTATGGTAATAGATAGATATAAAAAGATAATTAATTCAAGTTGTGGGTGTCAGGACTTGAATTGATTAGTGGGAAAAATTTCTTTCTTTTCATAATTAAAAATTTCCTTGTAATATAGCAGGAGGACAGGTCTATAAGAAGTATTGACTAGTATGATTAATTTGGGCTGTAATGCATAGTCTTAATTGTCCTTATATATAAGAGAATATATCTAAGGCCATAGATGATCAAGTGGCCTCTGTCTCACTTTCAGAGTTGATCTCATTGTTAGTAGTGGCCATGGCTTGCTGTCAGGCTCAGAAAATAGATTTTGGTATCTGAAGGACACTTTTGGACCCTAACAGGATAATATGAATGTATGATCATTGCTTCATCCTTTGTACAATTGATTGTAACTAGTTTTTTGAAAAGAATGAAATCCATCTGCCATGATGCCATGTGTTGGTTGACAGTGTACTTGGCAGACCAAGGTAGAAGTAGTAGGTAGGAACATTAGGAAGGAGCATTACATAGAAGTAGTAGGTTGGAACATCAGGCAGGAACTTTAAGTAGACACATTAAGTAGTAATCAGTATGAGCCTATGGAAACACTGCACTAGAGTTGCCCTTTGCCAGAGGCCTGTTTAGGATGAGACACTAAAGACAAAGAAGTAACACTGATTTCACCAGCTGTGGAGATTCTTTTCCTGTAGCCACCCCCTTGAGGGACTTCCAGGAGATATAGATAGAGAGATGATACTTGACAGAGATTATTATGTTCTTTATGTTGACAGCAGACTATTGATGGCTGTTTTTTAGAGATGATAGGGCTACTGTGAATAGAAAAATTTCCATATACTCTCACATCCAGCTGCAACATGAGCAAAGGTTTTGAGCAGCGATATCTTCAGATACTGTGACTATTCACTGAAAAAGTGATTTATGATGAGAGTCCATTTTCTGGCATCTAAAGATCTGTTAAGTCTCTTACCTCTTTGAAAACATGAGCTGTCTAAATGGAGCCTTTGTCTGACAGTCTGGAATTGAAAAAGTCCTACAGAAACAGGAAGGTTTGCTTTTCAATCCAACCCAAGATACCAGAGTGATGCTATCATCTGACTTGATATCTGCCATCCTGGCAACTGATTCTAGTTGTACAAGTTCACGGCGTGTGATCATTTCTTAGTAAAGTTAGACATAAGCGACTCAGGTTCACCATAATTCTAAAGAAATAACCCAAGCTTCAGAAAGTATTGTACCATATTTTGTTTAGAAGTATAATAATATAAGCTGATAGACAGGAAGGTGTGAATAAGTCCATTATTAGATTCACTTATTACAGCACTCATGTTTTATTTCATCTTGAAAATGTGAAATTTATGCTTCTCATAAAATGTGCATTTTACAATTCTCATGGTAATGTGACTGAGGTCTTACATGGTAAACACAAATCAATAACTTTATGAAAGTATGATTGCCAGCTTATATTTTGTCATTATGATTTTCTGTCTGCTCTTTCTCAGGATATCCTTTTGTAATTGGTAATCCAAAGGATACCACTTGTCTTTCTTTCTATCACAGTTACTCTGTTCCTAGTTTCATGGTGTGGATCAGGAACACAACCTCTGAAAATCATACTCTCAATTCAAGAAGAATTGTGTTGAGTAAGACTTCAACTTCCACTTTTCTTTTTACAGACTTAAAATGATATGGCATCATAACAGGTAATGCTTGAAATATCCTTTAGAAACATCTCATTATGTCCTACTTAAATTAAAGACTCTGATTTTCTGTAAAGCAATAGCTTCTTTGCCTTGTGAGTGGTAGCACTAAGAGAATGTGGGATATTTGGAAGCATTATAATACTTGAAATTGTCATGGTTTAAAATGTGAACACACTGTGTGTGTTGTTTGGGAAGGGTGATTCATTAGAAAGCAAACTCTGTTACATCAAACATTTTTCCCAGGAACATTAATAAATGAAACATTAACAAGTGTAATGGAAACCTGTGTTATCCCATTTAGACTGGAAGTGTTCAGAGAGTAGCAAAGATTACTCTGAATCAGAAGAAAAAAGCTCTAGGGTCACATGGAGTCACTTCCTGGTCAGATGTGGGACTTGCTTGAGGCACGAGCTACTCTCCACATGGTCATGGTGCTCAATCGTTTTCAGCTTTTCAGCAACGCTAAGGTGTTTCCTGGATCTTTCAGCACTTGCAACACTGATAGTGCTCTTATTTCCCTTGTTTCAATATGTGATTTAAAAAACTGGATTTACATGAGAGCATGGGCACTGAGTTTATGTTTGACCATGAGGGTGCTTATCTCAGGCTATTAGGCAGTAACCAGTTCTTTTTATTTAATCTTAAAATTTTGAATTAGATTATCTTTGTAGGTGTTAGGGCATAAGAGATAATACTACATCATTAAATAATAGTTCATCAGTGTAAAAACTTTGGGTACATGTGCAGAGAGATATTTGTATGTTAGTGAAATAAAAAAGAATGTATTGTGATGTGCAACAGGATTTCAAGCGTTCTCCTGACACCAAGCACCTTGGTGCAAGGTAAGGAACTCACAGACTTCCATTACATCCCGAACTCAGTCCAGTGAGTTCTTAGCATACCGAACTAAATTAGTAATGTAAAGGACTTTTATGGTCATATCCGCTAGATCCCAGACTTAGTCCAGTGGGGTTTGAAGGGTCCCTAGAAGCTAGGTTCTGGTGCATTAAAGTTAGTTAGCATGGGGGTTTGATGTGATTCAGTAACCTTATTTCTATCCAGGGTCAGTTTTTCCTGCATACTTTGAGAGAATCTCCAAGATTTTTGAGGGTTATAAACCTCTAACCCCTCTGCTTTCTGGAGGTGTAAATTCCTCTCACCCCTAACTAACTGCTAATTCAGTAATTGTGCCCTACATCCTGGTGTCCCCATGCACACACCCCATCTCCCGCTCCTGACATTGCACAGACAAAATGCCCAGTCAAAGCCCACTACAGGTAAAAAAAAAAAGTATAAGTAAATGGAAGTAGAATTTAATGAGAGATTTATTGGTGTTTGTTAACCTGATGTTTAAAAGAAGAAAGGTCATAAAGATGGAAATATGAAAGGAGAAGAATTTTACTACTTAACTGTCAAAGGCAAGTCTCCACACACAGAATGTGGGAAGCTGCAGCCACTTACTACTTAACTGTCAAAGGCAAGTCTCCACACACAGAGTGTGGGAAGCTGCAGCCACACGTGTCTCAGGTCCAAGCCGTAGGGATGGGGACTCATGTAGGAATCACTTATTTGCACCCAACAGCAACTGAACAGCAGCAGAGTAGAGAAGCAGACTCATTTGGATGGACTGCAGCTTCTACAAACATTTTGTACAATTAGGAGGAGAGAGCATTCATTAATGAGACCCATACAAGCAGTATTTCTTTTTTATTTTCATATTTGTTCATTATTTCCAGCATTAGCAAGGTAGCACAGGGAGCAGATGAAAAGGCCTTATTCACTCGCATCCATTCTCTAGCTGTCAAGTGTATTGCACTGAAACCACAGCTCCTATCCACAACCACTCCCTCCAGGCCTTTCTGTGGTTTCACACAGCTGCTTCATATGCCTTGGTTCAGTCCATTGACAGCATGTCGCCCCATGTATACCATATTGCTCCAGTTCGCTTTATTCCATGCATTTCTTTCACCCTCTTGTGTGTTCAGACCCTAAGCACTCAATATTTTTTTTTCACAGCTCTGCATCTCCAATTTGGTCTCTCCTTTCCTGTTTCCTCCATTTCTGACAGATGTATCCCCTTTATCGACCTTTCCTCACTCATTCTCTCCATATCTTCATACCGTTTCATCATACCCTCTTCAGCTTTTTCAGTCATACTCTTTTCATTACCACACCTTACATACTCGATCAACCCTTCTCACACCACACATTGTCCGCAGACATTTCATTTCCGACACACTCATCCTCCTCATCACAATCTCGTGCTATGCATACTCTATCCTCAAGCATACCCATTTTTTGCACTCCTAGTTAATGACCTTCCTTTCCACATATTTCTCAGTGCTAACAGACCCCCTTGCCCACCCTATGGCTCACTTCCACTTCCATTGTTCCATTTGTTGCCATGTCCATTCCCAGTTATCTAAAATGTTCCCGTTCCAAATTCTCTACACTGAAACTCACACCCCAACGAACTCATCTCTCTACTCTGCTAAACTCAGTAACCTTGCTTTTATTTACATTTACTTTCAGCTTTCTCCTTTCATACACACTTCCAAAGTCAGACACCAACTTCTGCATTTTTTCACACAGATCGGCCACCAGTTGTGTGTCATCAGCAAATGACATCCTGTTCAGACTTTATACCCACCCACTCATCACCCTATCCTTACACAAATTAAACAGCTGTGGTGACATTACACAGTCCTGCTGTAGGCCCACTTTCACATGGAACCACTCACCCTCTCACTCCCTACCTGCATACATGCCTTACATTTGAAAAAACTCCTCACTGCATCTGATAACTTTCCTCCCACACCATATATTCATAACACATTCCACAAAGCATCACTGTCGACCTTATCATGTGCTTCCTCTAGATCCATTAATGCCTCACATAAATCTGTATGTTTTATAATCTCACACACATTCTTCAAAGCAAACACTTGCTCCACACATCCTCTGCCATCCCTGAAACCACATTGTCTTCCCCAGTTTGATGCTATGTACATGCCTTCACCCCTTAGTCACCACTCTTCCATGTAACTTTCCAGGCACACTAAGCAAACTTATACCTCTGCAGTTTAAATAATTGCCTTTGTTCCCCTTGCCTATATACAATGACACTATACAAGCATTCCACAAATCCTCAGACACCTCACCATAATCCATTCATACACTGAAAAAACTAACTAACCAATCAAAAACAGATGCAGTACCATCCACTCCACCTGCCTTGCCATGTTTCATCTCATTCATTACTGTCAGCTCCTCTTCTCTCTTCATCAAACCACTTGCCATGACTCTTGCACTTTACGTACTTCCAAGACACGATCACCGAACATCTACCACCTCATCATCATTGATACAAATTCAACAATCCTTCAAAATACACACTCCATCTCATCTCTGCCTGTTACCACTTCCCCATTTGCCCAGTTCACTGATTTTTTATTTGTTCTCTTTTGTTTTCACATTGTTTAACTCTCTCCAAAAGATGTTCTTGCTATCCCTGAAATTTGCTGATACTCGCTCACCCTGATTTTCATGTGCCTTCTTTTTCGACCCTTGTACCTTCCTCCTAACCTCCTGCTACTTTTTATTGTACATCATGCAATCATTTGCACTCCTTCCCTATAATTACTGCCCATACACCTCTTTTCTCTTTCTCTAGCAACTTTATCTTGTCATCTTACTACTCACTCCCCTTATCACCTACCACACACTTGTCTTGTACGTATTAGCACTGCTTCCTTAAATACCTCCCATTCTTCACTGAATCCCTTAGCTTCATTTATTCTCTCCTTTTGCCATTCTACCCTCAATTTCTCTTGGTATTTCTTTACAAAATTGTCTTTTCCAGGCTCACTTACTTTCATCACCCTCTTCTCACCCATATCATATCCTCATTTCTGAAAACTTATACAAATCACTCTAGGCTACAGGTATTCCACCATCTGCCCCTCCCAACGCATGCTGTTGGTGATGGGATGTATGACATTTATGTTCATTCTACCTTATGACTCTCCTATAAAAATTTCCTTAAGGCATATTAATTGTGCAAGGTGTTTTTTTCAACCTACCTTTCATCTGGCATGTTGCCAGATGGAGTGGAGGGTAGGGAGACAGCCTTTGCTTTGCTACTTTTATCTTCTGCTTATAAAAGGGACTGCATTGTTCTTTTCTAAGGAGTGTTAAGGCCAGACCACCTCTCTTGGACCTTGGGTCTGTGTATCTGTGTGACTCTGTATAACATCCAAGAGTATCTCTTTTGCATGACTATCAGTTAATATGTTACCCAATAATGCCCTCTTACCATCTTTCCTCCTCACTCATGTATACTTATGTATGTCCCTCATTTTATACCAGTTATTCCCAATTATTAGGCTGTTTTAGACATATCTACACAAGCTAGTGGCCTTTTCTATTCATGTTGGTGAATACTCCATGCATTCCTATTATACCCTCAACTACCACATTACTCACTTTTGCATTTAAATCAACCATTACTAATACCCAACCTCTTGTAGTAAAACTGCTGACACACTCACTCAGGTGCTCCCAAAATGCTTGCCTCTCTTTCTTTTCATGTCCAGGTGCATTAGCACAAATAATCACTCATCTATTGTAATACAATAACAAGGAGAGTTTCCGTTCTCCTACTCTTGGCCCACTAATTTGCCTTTTGGGATGCGTAGGGGATATGATGGTAGAATTCTTTCTCCCCTACACCAGTGGTTTTTAAAAGTATTATCAATTATGGCATACTGAGAAGTAGAAAGGAGAATATTGGGGAGAGATTTCCCTGAGAGGGCTTTGTTTATACTGCCATGAGAGGCAGTTGCCATTCAGGAAATCCAAGCTTGGAATACTTTTGGCAATCCACAGCTCATTCACTGAAGAAAAACATGTCACTGTAGTTGCAAGGTAACATTATAACGAGGAGTTTCACCTTTGAGTGAAATCATGTAAGAATACTGGAAAAACAGAGCTTAAGCAAACAGGTAACTCAATGGGAGGAAACTCTCATTACAAATTTGGGGAATGTATTTCAGTAACTTTGAACCATTAATGCTTAAATTATGAAGCTCTGTAAATTTATGTAAGCCCCAGTACGGAAATTAGTATAAAAAATGCTTTAGCCTAATCAGTTAATTGTAAACATCAAAAAAAGTTTATAAAAACAAAATAAGCAAATTTACCTTTTGTGCTGTACAGACATTTAAAGTTTGCAGACTTGCTGATGATGTGTTAGCTTCATTATTGTTGCTGGCATGACTGATTATGTTATCAGCTCAGATCTAGAGAACCAAAACGCTTAGTTTATGAAACTCATATTTTTTTTATATTATGAAATAAAACACTTTATACTGTTGGAGACCCTTTTTAACAGGGTACCTAGCATATGGTAGGTAATGATTATGTGGAATGTTTCAATGTGCACCATAGGGATTTTATGTAAGGTTTGTTCATATTATTTTTAGATATATCACTTTTTTTTTTCTACATGATTTTTGGATATATTATTTACACTTTCATACACTATTTTCTTATTCCTTGCACAATGACCTGAGCCATCCACATATATGCTTACCATTACTTGTTCTGTTCAGTATGTGCAGTG
>JAUUDW010209616.1:2948-14331 GCA_032361385.1 Panulirus guttatus | reverse complement strand
TGCATATACACATATACACATGTACATATTCACACTTGCTTGCCCCCATCCATTTCTGACGCCACCCCGCCCCACAGAAAACAGATTTTTGTAAACTTCAGTTAATCAATGTAAGTAAATTTCATTATAATTGTGATGAGAGACATACTGAAACATTACTCTTAAAAGTTTAGATATTCATAGATGTATTTCAAATCATTATAAAACTTTAAATGTGGGTGTCAGAGGTCATATATTAAAATATATAATGCAGTCTTACTGGAAGTTTGTTCACAAAAGTTATCAGTTTGTTCACAGAAGTTATCAGAAGAGGTTCTCAATACCCTGCTGTGTTAAAACTCATAATTAAGCCTAACACATATGAGAATTTCATGAAATTGTTCTCAGTATACATGGAATGGTCATTGTGAGAAGCCTGTCTTTGAGTAAGTAGCTCTAACCAAGAACAGTAGTGATGCAGTTGCTTTTAATATACTGTACATGGAATGCTCATTGTGGCTAGTTTGCCATTAGTTGACCATCCCTCATCTATATATGTTGATGATATGGTTACATGATTGTTTTGTGTACATGGGTACATGGAGTGTACACTGTATATGGTCCGTCATAATCTAACTTCCCCTCATCCATGTATATTGAGAAAATGATAAAGTAATTTCATAAATGGAATGCTCAAGTATTATGTTTAGTGGTTTCCATCTTTTTTTCAAGAAAAATTTCATTATAATACATTATTGTTATTAAAACTGCAATCTGTCATGCTTTGACCATAAGAAACTGTTTGAGAAGAGATTATGTAGTTATAATTTTTACTTTGTCATGGACTCAATTATATCAATACTTTTATTAGAATTGTTCGGTACTTTTTTTGTAGTTATAAACTGCAGGTTGTATTTATTCAAAGTATTCTGTGCTAAGCTGAAGTAAGATTAGGTTGTCAGGTATAAATTTTTTGAGTCAGAACCACTATTAATATGATGATCTTAATTGATCTCATATGCCAAAACCTGAGCACGTACACAATAATCATGGTATATTAAAGTATTTTTTGTAACTCTTCCTCAAAACAGCATTCCATTTAGGATTTTTACTATGTCATTTTGAGATAAGAATGACTAGATTGTTTACTGTACACTGTACAACACAAAATGTATAAAAGGGAACACTTAAAAAGTACATCTCTATTACATTCATTCAGTAGTTAACAAGTTTTAAGTTAATGTAACTTTTAACTTCCTGCAAACAATGCACACACACACAAATATATTCTTTATATTCTGAAGACACATTCTCAGAAGTGCTTTCAGTTTTTGATCAGATGTATTTCATATACAATTCCATTCTCTGAATGGTTCTTGGGCAACACATATGCATAAAGTAATTAAAAAGTCAACATCTATACAATATAAATCTATGATGAAATCAAATAGAATGTAACTACTACTGCAGTATATGAATTTTGTGTTTTTTTTTAAGGAAAGCATCGTAAATTTATATTGAAAACAGGATTGATTAAGCAATAACAATTTAACCAACAAGTTTTTCTTTTTGTAGAACATTTATTAACCTAAAGATGTAAGCATCCTTGAATTTGAAACAGGTCATTTATTTAAATACAGAAAATAAATAACAACTAAGGATTTAATCCATTCAGCTATATAATGAATATAGATGACTACAGCCAATAGAAAATGGCTTAAAATACTCCCCATTAATCAAAGATCACTGCCAAACAAGACACAATGTCTAGCATGAGTTCCTTTCTTGTATACTTTTTCTTTCCGCTGTTACACTTTTTCTTGTTCTTGCCATTTGTGACTAGCTTTGTCACTCCTGGTGGACTGTGGGAACGAGGTTTAGCCATCACAGATAGGTGTTGTGCTAGGGTATGTGGCACAGTATTTAGGTTATGCCCTGAGATCCGGGCACTCAGATAGTTGAACTCTTCTGCAGTAAGAAGTGTAGCAGTCTGCTGGAGCTGATCATTAGTCATCCGCAAAAAACGTATTTGGTAAAGTAGGTTCCTTAACACAACCCTTCTGTTCTCCTGGGTAAGGGGAAGCTTTAAACGTTTGCATTGGGCTGTGGACCAACGCTGCACTGCTTGGAATATTGGCAGTTCATTTGGAACATTGAGAGTTGGCCGCCTTAGAATCAGTTCAAGGGTGTGATGATCTAATTCTTCTAAAAGTTCAGAGGCCAGAACTAACTGTGTATCCCGATCAATGATTTCAAGGCACACATTGAAAAGGTCACTGCAACAGGCAGTAGGATCCCGAAGGTCGGCCTCATCACACAGGTCCTGTAATTGAGTCATACTATGAATTGTATGTTGAGATCTTTCGTACTGTTGTGTTTTTTTATCTCTAGCATCAGAAGTGCTTGAATATGTTTGTGGAATTTCTTCAAAGTCCTCCAGGTTAGGTGCTGAAGGGGCTGTTGAAATGTTCTCAGGAGTCTCATTACTGTCAGGATCCTGGTGAGATGGGCAATACCTGTAGATGTCTTGGAGTACCCTGAGAACATTACTGACACTCAAGTGTTGTGTAATGTATTCAACACATAACTCAGCCAGTTCTGGACACAGGTACTGGATAGCCACTTGCAGAGTGATTAGACCACTATCCATACTTTGGATTCCACACTCATGACGATATAGCCATCTGTAATTATAATCATTATTAATAAAGATACTTGAAAGTTATATGAAATTTCATTTGAGAAGTTTTATGTACAAAATTTTTAGAGAAAAATCTAATTATAGTCTGCATTATTATATATGAATGACAGAACTGCAGACACTACTGCTCAAGCAGGAGTTGTGGGAATGTGTAAAAGACTAAGAATGTGAGCTCCAGACTAGTGTGGGTAAAAATGAAAGTGGACTGTGAAAAATGGGCGATTGTCAGTACTTATGCACTTGGCTATGAGAAAAATGACAAGAGGTAAGCATTTTAGGAGCACTTGAGTGAGTGTCAGCAGTTTTGATGTAAGAGATCAGGTATTAGTGATGAGTGATTAAATGCAAAAGCATGTAGTGTAGCAGTCATGGGTATAATTGTGGAACATGGGGAATTTATTGTGATGAATACAAATAGTGAGAAACTTATGGAGCTGTATACTGAAAAATGACTGGTGATTGAGAATACCTGGTTTAAAAAGAGGGACATACATAAATATACGTGGGTGAGCAGGGAATATGTTAAGAGGGCTGTATTTGTAAATGTTTTCAGGAAAGAGGAAATGATATGAATGAGGAAAGGGTGGTGATAGTAAGTGAGCTTGGAAAAGTGATGTGTGTGAAGAAATACCAAAAGATATTGAGTGTTGAATGCCAGAAGTCGAGAGTAAATGAAATAAGGAGAATGGGTGAGATATGGGAGGTATTTAAGGAAGCATTGCTCACATGTATGAGAGAAATATGTGGCATACAGAAGGTGGGAGGTGGGTAAGTGGTGGGATGATGAAGTACAGTTGCTAGTGAAAGAGAAAAGATAGGTGTATAGGCAGTACTTACAGGGAAAAAGTGCAGATGAATAGGAGATGTACAAGAGAAAACAGGAGGTCAAGATGAAGATGCAGGGGGTTAAGAAAGAGGGCAATTGATAAGAGGGCAAATGACAATTGACTTATTGACTTAGGGTGAGTGAGTATCAGTAAACTTCAGGAAGGATAAGATGTTCTGGAAGAATGGGAACAATGTGAGAAAAACAAGGGAACAAATGGGATCATCTGTGAAGGGGTAAATTGGGAGTGGTAACAGATAGTGGTGAGGTGAGGAGATGCAATGAGTATTTTGAAGGATTTTTTTAATGTGTTTGATGATAGGGTGGCAGATGTGAGATGTGTGTGTCAGGAAGGTATACAAAGTGAGAGAGTCATGGCAAAAGGTTTAAGGATGATGGGTGGTGAATGCCTTGTATAAGATGAAATGTGACAAACCACCTGGAGTGGATGGTATTGGAGTTAAATTTCTTAAGAAAGGAGGTTAATTGGTTAGTTAGGTTTTTCAAGTGTATGTATGGACCATAGTGAGGTGCTGGAGGATTGGTGGAATGTATGTACAAAGGCAAGGGGGACAAAGGTGAGTGTTTGAACAAGAGAGGTATGATTTTGTTGAGTGTAACTGGTAATTTATATGGGAGAGTGGTGACTGAGAGGTTGAATGCATTTAAAGAGCATCAGATTGGGAAGGAACAATGTGGATTCAAGAGTGGTAGACAAGGTATGGATCTCTATTTCTTTAAAGAATGTTTATCAGAAATACCTAGAGTGTAACAGGTTGGAAATGTTGGGCAAGGAGTGCGCGGCCATGCCATTATCAGCAAAACGATGAAGAAAGTGGAACACAATAACCAGTTTTGTCACATCTGTCTAACCTGTATTGAGAAAAAGCAAATTTGCCTAAAGCATTCATGAATCTGGAGAGAGCATGTGATAGGGTTGACAGAGATGCCTTATGGAAGGTCTTATGAACACATGGAAGAGAGTCATTAACTGGAGGGGGCGAAGATTATGGGAGCATTGAGAATGTGTGGAAAGAGAGGTTGATATCTGGGAGGGCAAAAATGGGTATGTTATTAGGTATATTAGTCCTAATGCTGTTGTATAGATGTGAGGCATGGGCAGTAGATGAGAATGTGTGCAGAAGGGTGAATATGTTAGGAATGAAATGTTTGAGAACGGATGTTGTGAAAGGATAGTTTGATCAAGTAAGTAATAAGAGGGTAAGAGAGAGGTGTGGTAATAAAAAGCGTGTGGCTGAGAAGAAGAGGGTGTGCTGAAATAGTTTGGACCCATGGTGAGATTGAATGAGGAGAGGATATATGTTTCAGAAGTGAAGGGAAAAAAGGAAAAGGAGAGACCAAACTGGAGATGGAAGAATGTAGTGAAAATTTTTTTTGGGTGCTTGGGGCCTGCACATGCAGGAAGATGAAAGGTCTGCAAGGGATAAAGTAAATTGGAGTGATGTGGTATATACTGGAAGCAATGTGCTGTCAGTGGACAGAACCAAGGAACGTGAAGTAACTGGGGGAAACCACAGAAAGGTCTGTGGGGCCTGGTTGTGGATAGGGGGCTATGATTCCAGTGCGTTACACTTGACTCTGGTGAAAGGATGTGAGCAAATAAGGCTTTTACTTTGTCTGTCCCTGGTGCTATCTCGCGCATGTGGGAGATGGTGAACAAGTACAAAAGAAAAAATAAAAGAAAGATGTGTGTTAATGTGTAGTATCTGTAAATGATTAGGACTACTCATTTTTTTTCCTCTTCAAATGTTTTGAATAATGTTAGTTACACAGTGACCTCCCACTACCTCCTTCAAATCTCAAGATGAAGGTCCTTTTGTTTGCAGACAACCTCACAATCACATCACAACACTCTGATACCACAGTAGCAACATCAAACATGCAACAAAAAATTACGCTAAACTGTAGGAGCAATGGCTCACCCAGAACAGAATTCATGTGGTCTTTCATAATCTTACTTTTAAAGAAAATTAATACTGGATACATTCTACAGGAAAGTAAGAAAATGAAAATTAAAAAAAACTTTTATGTTCAATTTTTTGCTGCTCATGGTGGTCCTCTGACATTATACCACTCTCCACTCAATCTTTCTTGGTATTTCTACACACAGACTTCTTTTCCAAACTCACTCATTTTCACCACTTCTTTTCAAATATTTTTCATCTTCTCTTTTCCTTAAATCATTACAAACTTCACAATCACCTCCAGAAAGAAAGGATCAGACATCCGACAAGGTGGCCCTCTCAGCACATTCTTATCCAAGAATCTTTTCTTTGCATGCCTATCAATAAGCACATAATCTTACAATGAACATTGACCCCCCAGTCCCACTCTTTTTAGTGCATTATAGAGAATCTGTCATGCTCATGGGACACTGCACTGGAGAGAAAAGGTTTTTCAGTTTTCAAAACCAACATTTTTGGAAAATATAGAAAATATTCTATCTCATAATGGAGCCCTCAGACTGTAATCTGTGAAGTTTAGCTTTAAAGTTCACTATATTATTGTCATGCTTGGTGATATTCCTGTTGAAAGGAAATACATATATTGAATCATATACATTATATAGATATGTTTAGAAAATAAAGCACATTACAGTAAGTTCTCATTATACATTTATCTAGCAGTTAAGTGTTAAGGGGCTCACTGATGTAAGAGACTTGTAAAAAACTGTACTCATTGTGTCATCTGAAGTGAATGCTAATACTCTGAGTGATTAATGCTCTCAACATATGACAAAAGATCCTGTGAAATATAAACTGAAATACAAATCTAGTACAAATTTACAGGTTCCCTTGTTAGTCATGGATTTTTCAAAGTAAATTGATAAATTTATGAGGATTTTCTTTACTAATTCATAATGAACTGGATTTATTTTGATGGATTTTGAATTTTTTCCATAAAAGTTTCCATTACCTCAGGACCAGAAATTATTTGGCTCACAAATTTTACATATGAGGAAAGTTGATCTTCAGCATGAAATTGGTATATGAGCTTCTTGGACCAGTATATCATTAAGACCGACAATAATTGTTGGATAACGTAGTTTAATGCTGCATTAAGATGATTATTCAGTTTCTGACAATTGCAGTACTGGCTGAAAGTGTGCTGAACTGATTGTGGCCATTCAGTCTGTTTGGTCTATAGATTACAGTATTTCTGAATTAAGCATTTCAGTTGTAATCTTCTTTTTTAAGATTATTGTTTACATACTCCTGCTTTGATGCCACAATTAACTTGGAAAAATTTATTGATGTTTAGCCACACACACCACTCATTTAGTTATAGATGAAAAATGAAGAAAAAATAATTTAAACTTGAAAAATATATGACAAACAAGGTTGCAAATGGACAAAGTAAGGACAAATTTTGAACTATGGCTGCAATGCTTGTCACCAGTCAAGGCACACAGCTTTGCAACTCACCGTGAAATATAACATAAGTCATTGGCATATGGAAAAATAGTTTAAACTGCTTGCACGGTTGGCAGACACATCCCTTATCATATAGAAAATGGCCATAGGAACCCAGATAGTCTTACTTTTTGCCCTTGCTCTTGTTTAAACCTTCCAGACACAATAATGACTAATTCACTTGTTCACCAACCTCATAATGATTTATTTATCTGTTTATTATTTTTTACCTCTGTTGAACTTGTAATCAAGGTAAGTTATGGATGTCATAGGGACTCCACTAGCACCTAGTAGAATGCTTCCACACTCAAGTTTAATGTCCCACCCAAAAAATGACTCATTCACCATGCTGCCACTTCCCTTCACACATTGATCTATTCATTATTTGTTCTTGTTTTTTTTGGCTTTTGTCATAATTTAGGTAAGTTATGGATGTTGTAATGTCAAGATATGCTGTGTAAGTGTGTTTTGTATTGTAATGCATAAGTAAAGATGTATGCAGTAACAAAAATATAAAATGCTTTTGATGAGTGTTAATGAGTTAGCAATGCAGGGCTGCTTAGTGTCCCTGTAAATCCAGTGCTTTGATTTAATTTTGTTCCGTTTATAGTTTGTACGTTTTAATGGGTATGGGTTATGTATTATAATGCATAAATAAAGATATTTAATGATAATATGATATGTTGTTGGCGAGTGCTTATGAGTTGGCAACATGGGACTGCTTAGTGTCTCTTTAAGTGTGGCGCTTTGATTTTTTCACACCCTTCACAATTCTTCATAATGAGCGTAAGGAGCAAAAAATTTTATTACACTTGCAGTTAATGCCATTCTGTGGGCATCAGACCTCACATACCTTATTTTCATTTTCTTATTTTATTTTGATGTTAGATTATTTTTTATTGATTATAATGCCAGATATGGAAAATGTATGGTTTTACACGAGCCCCCCCCCCCCCACAAAAAAGTAAAAGATGACCTGTTACTATTATCATAGTATAATGGAGAATTCACACTTCTCAGGAATGCAGCTGGAAATTGATTCTGCTCAGCTCACTTGTTAGTCAAATTATTGATGAGATGAACTTCAAAGAACAGTCTGTACCTTTTGAAAAGTATTTCTCATGTATAGCCGAAACTAAGCACACATCATTAGGTCCTAACAAAGAGTCAGGTTGCTCTGAACAGTACTACCACAGGAATTCTAGTTGATCACAGATACTGTTATCATGAGGGTTGCTTGAAAAACTTTGCTTACGACATGGGAAGATATTTGGAAAACTTTGTTAGATTGATTGAATTACATAAAAGCTAATATTGACCATAAAGATAACACAGATGTTCCTCAACTTCAGATACTTTGCTGAGGATATTATGATAGGAAATAAACATTGCTGCAGTGTTGGATAATGTTTAGAGAGACAGTTTTAGATTTATCAGTTGGAAGCCATTGATTTGTTGAAAGACTAAGTAAACCTTTTTATGTAGGAGGCCCTTGGTACTGCAGAGGGAAAGTTCAAAGAGCACTTGACATTTTGGTTAACATTCAGCTTGGTAAATATCAGTTATCCTGTGTATGTGGGAGAACTGATTCCTGTGCTCTGATATAGGACTCTTAAAGAATATAAGCTGTCAAACCCTGTCCTGTCAAAATAGTCAGACCATGAAAGAGAAGGTGACACAAGCTTGATAAAGTATGAGAACCACCCTAATTTTTTCTTACATGGCCAGGTACTCTTAATCCTGAGAAAGAAACTAAAGCACATACGGTACTATATAAACCTTTCCTCTCACATCTTGCTAATCTGAGGAACATGTCACCTATACAAAAAACTTTACTGATCATCTGTCATGGATACTTCCCAAAATTTTCAGTTACCGTCTAAGACTGTTTGCTTTTTAGATCTGTTGTTTACTGTTGTGCATTGGAAACTTTTGTATATTTGTATGGTATTTTTTTTAAAGTAAAGTGTATAAAGTTGAATATGAATTTGAATATTTCACCCTACCTAAGATCTGCATTTCCCATTGGAACCATAAGAAATTAAATTGTCTCATTAGTAGTGAGAATGAAAATTGAAAGAACTACTGGACAATATTTTATAATACTTCTGCTTGTAAATTTAAATCTTAAGAATTAATTGCCTTATTAATATCTAAGGCCATTTAAAGCTGATGGAATATGAATTCTAAATCAAAAATAGACAAAACACCCTTTGTAATTTAGATTGAAGGGATGGTTTTCTTAATAAAAAAAAAAATCATTGTATTAACGTGTTAACTGCTATTTAAATTTCAGTTAATTTCACCATGCTCTCTGCAGCCAAGCTGAACCTGATATAAAGAATTATTCTGAAATCAAAATAAAGTAGGTTATAAAATGTGCAGCGGCAACACATTTGACACTCAAGCCTTACTCCCAAACATTTTTTAGTGTTGTTCTGAAACATCTGAACTTATGCACATCTCAGGGTGAAAGTAGTGGATGAATTAAACTTCTGAAGTTGTTTTTTCTTTGATATATGAATATCTTTGAAATTGTGAGATTACATGTATATTTTAAACAACCTGGAAATAATGAAACTTATTGGGTGGGAATGGAAACCTAAGTCCAGAGTTAAGTGGATAAAAATCATCTTGATGGTATAGAAAATACAAGAGACAGGGCTCCATAAGTGTAAGACTCACTTTCCATGATGGATAGATAGGTAATTACACACACACACACACACACACACACACACAAATTTGAAACATTATCTGACAGCATAGAATATTCAAGAGGTGGGCCCGCTTGAGTGTAAAACTTCCTCACCTTAAAATACAGATAGTTAATCACACACTCACAAAAATGAAATTGGGGAAAGACTAGAGGATTTAGATTTGC
The DNA here is from genome assembly GCA_032361385.1 of Panulirus guttatus. Classification (NCBI taxonomy): domain Eukaryota; kingdom Metazoa; phylum Arthropoda; class Malacostraca; order Decapoda; family Palinuridae; genus Panulirus; species Panulirus guttatus. The sequence continues at coordinate 4,507 of JAUUDW010209616.1, read as the reverse complement.
CCATCTTTGAAGAGAAAGGAGTGAAGCATGACTTGATCACAACTTTTAAGGTTGTAAAACAGATCAATGACATGGCCATAGAACAGTTCTTCGAGAGATGTAGGATGAGAGCAACCTGAGGATACAAAATGAAGTTAAGTGAAAACTTTTGTTTAAAACGATGCTAAGAAGTACTTTTATAGTATCAGAGTGGTGGATGAATGAAATAAGATCATTACAGTAATAATATTTTAAATTCTGACTGTTGACAAAAGTTTAAGAGGCTTTATTATAGTAAATTTTAGGGGTGGCACCCTGTGACTATAGAACTCATTCCACATACTGAACGTATAAGTAAAGATAGGTTTCATTTATTACCCACAGAGAGCCAAAATGACAGAAATCAGACAGGCAGACAGAAATGTGCACTGAGTAAATGTGAAGTAATGAGATCTAGACATATTGAAATACTTTAATATGATTATTTTGGAGAAAATAGCTATAGTAATGTGTTTGAGGGAGACTTACAGGATGCCATTGAACCTAATTTGTCATTAGAGCTCTACATCAGGAGAACTGTAAAGGAGATAAACTGTTTGCTGGCAGATTACTTATTAGAATTGCTTTCAAGTATGTGGATAGGAAAATGATTGGGAAACTGTACACATCATACATTAGGCTAGAACTTTATTAAGTTTGTCAACTCTGAACATTGCACTTAACCCATTCCCTGTAGCCAGGTTGTATAAGTTTACTATATATCATTTTCTATTCTGTTGCAACTTAGGCATTTATGGTAAAAAATTTTGAATCAACATCCTCTGCCTCAAGGCAAATTAGCAGCTATTAATGCTTGTAGTGGCTTTCCACGCACAGTTACAAGGTGCTTCGACAAAGAGTTTTTCCATATGTTGGTCAATATGTCAAGGAAGCCTGAACAAGATTATGCTAACAGGTTATATAATGATTTGTGAAGCTGGGATACTCTTACAAGGTAATATATGTTATTGATGAAAGCCCATAATAATTACATTTGTTTGTGACAAAAACAATTTATAAATTATCACACATCATAGTGTATGCCTGAGAGTACTCTTAATGTATTTGATATGCTTGGCAGTGGAGCAGCATGAATTTACACCTTAAACTGCTATGATCATTGGTTGACAATGCATGGTTCAGTGTTATAATCATCAGTTGATAGTTTAGTGGTTCCCATCCTCATTTGAGTTCCCACCTAAAGTTTGATTCACTTTGTTATCCATAGATAGCATTCACCCACCATAACTGGAAAAAATATCACATACCTTGGTCACCCACATCTGTCATCGTTTAAGGTGTATACTACACAAGCTCTCACTCTCTCCCCAAGTAAAACACCAGCTAATAAAAATTTAGCTAGTTTTAGAATAAAGAAATGGTTGCTGTAGTAATAATGCGTATATTTTGGTGGTAAAAATTTTTGATATTAATGAGTTCTGCATAAAAAAAGAATTATTAGTTATATCTGTGAAGTGAAGAGTAAGATGACATTGAAAAAATATGTGTACTCTAATGCAGTAAGTAGGCAAGCAGCGACC
>JAUUDW010209394.1:6024-22192 GCA_032361385.1 Panulirus guttatus | reverse complement strand
AACACTATACAGATTAATTTTAAAACATTTTAATCGTATCAGTCTGATATCCTTCTAAATATCGCTGTTTTCCTCAAAAGTGTCTCCTTTGTGCTGATTCTTATTAATAATCACTGGCGATAAATTAAAATCATCACTTTTATATCTCTTTACCGAAACTTTAAATCGTTTCTCCGTACAAGCAGTTCTCTTACCAAATTTTGATTGATGCACTTAAGAACGGTGACAGTATAACCTGCATCTTTCCACTTCTCTCTCAAATGAGTCTCAGTAATTCTAAAATCTTAAGGAATTACAACTGTGGGAAAATACTTCTCAAGGCGTTCACGTTGCTCATTAAGATACATCAAGGTGGGGTACTTTTTCCTTACCTGTTTAACATTCATAGTGATGATTTTGATACCACTCTTGGAAGAGAGAATGGTGGTTTCTTTATGGCTAATATCTGCCCTTAACCAACAGTTTGAGTTTGGCTGATATTTCCGTAACCCCCTTTATATAAAAGAACCAAACACGTTATATGTTTCAGCCTCTTGGATGCGACGACACGATCCCTTGAGCACGACAGTACAACCAAGTGCAACAACTGACCTTTGGGTGTGATGGTACGACCCAAATGTCGTACTGCCGTGCTCTGGTTGCATTTTCATGCTCAAGGCGCCAAAAACAACTTGTTGTTTAGCTTTATATTTAAAAACTAGACACACACACACACACACACACACTTACAACTCTGAGTAACGCGACAATAACCGAGTCTCTCCAGCTCCCTCCCATACAGAAAGAATGGAAGGACAGGAGAATTACCCTCTACGTTAGATTTCTAAGGACGAAAATTTCGTTCGCGAGTCGGGCCTTTAAGTCGTAAGCTGCGTGTCTGCAACAGACCTAGACAAGCGCTGCAAGAATGAGCGAGATAAGCAAAGGCAACGACAAAACAGAACTGAAAGGTGGTACCCTCTAACAAAACTAGAAGGTTTACTGAAAGGAGGAGGTCGAAGGGAAGCTCTTTGCAATGGTCAGGCAGGAGACGCAGTAGAAGGTGGGGCGCCGCCGGGCAGGTTTGAGGCAGCTGGAGGAAATGGTGGAGTGAGACGTGAGCTGTGTACATACATCCTCCACCGTGAGTGACAAAGACGGTCATGAATATTCATGACACTAGTGTAGAGTGAATAAACTAGTGTATGACTAATCTGACGTTGGCAAACAGGCTGCGAAAGCTGACGCTCGTAATTGTGTAAGGAGATGTGGGGTCGCTCTGTAGTGAGGCATGCGAATAGCTATCCAATGGCACATATCAGATGGTCAGAAAAAAAGGGTTGAAAGGATGAAGTTAAAACATGACAAAAGGGAATAGAGAGAGAACAAAGCAAATGGGGTGTCCACCTATCAAGACGATAGCAGCCCATAATGTGGGCCTCAGCATATGTCGGTAAAGTGTAGACAAGCAACTGTAGAGTTGAGGGTCAAGGACGAGGGCTGGAATTAAGAAGCAACTGAGTTGAGTAATGAAAGTGTGATAATAATCTTGCCGCTGTACTTGACTGAGACCTTTACGTCAACCACAATGTAAGAAATATGGTTGAAATGTGTGGAGTAACCAAACGACTTCGGTAACAGAAGGTGAATACGTAACGAGAGGCATATGACAGACATAGATGGATGGCATTTTTGAAAGGTGAGGATCTCCGTGAGAGAGGGTGAGGAGCGTTTCACGTGGAAGTGATGGTGGAAGAATGAAGGTTAAGAGAGTTGTCATCTTCTAGGAAGATAGCCGGGTGCTGTTAACGTAATTCTAGACTGGAAATAATCCTGTTGTGATAGCAAGTGGTTGAATGAGCGAACTTATCGTGGGAGTGCTTGAGGGCGGTATGCTGTCACCTCAGGGGTTCTGCTCTCACAGGCGAAACAATACGTGAGGTATGTGAAGGTGGGACACAGCTCAACCATGGGGGAACGAAATGTAATTTACTTGAACCTATTTTCTGTTGTGTTCTGTCTTGTAAATGTTTGAAAAAATCAGAATGGAGGAAATGAAATTAATAATCTGCTTTGGTGATGTGAATGTATACTGAATACTTGATCCTAATTAGTCCAACACTCACCTTACTTTGATATACACACAAGAGCACACTCCATGATCAATGTTCCCGCTCGGTATGTGTGTGTTGTAGGCCGTGTCGTAGAGACGAATATGAAATTACCAATCAAGATTACATGGGTGATCTGGGGTCACGTTTACAGCCCTTGGTGGAGAGGTCTTGCCAACCCGGAGCAAAACCCCAGCCAAAATTGCTGTTTCGGGTATTTTAAACGCCCTGTATGCCATTAAATATGGCATAAGGTTCGAACCGGTGTCCCGAAAGCGTGCCGTTCGATCAACTGCTTCACTGTTCCACTAGTGTACTAACGAGACAATGTAATTCTTGTCAGGCTGACATTACGGATCTGAAGAACAGCGGCCAGCTCGAACAAACATTGTTAACATCCGTAGCTATTCCTCTAAAAACACGGGACATACAACACTGTGTACATGGTTTCGACGCTCCTCTCGAAAAGCACGGGCTCGACTTCTCAGCAGAATACGTACTGAAGCGTTTCACAATTTGAGCAACACTCATCTTTAATCTATTCCAGGTGCCGTGTGTTAGGGCTGCCGTCGGGGCTAGAAGTAATTAAGCACGTAGACGAGAGAGTTTCTTTTTCTTTTGCCAATAAAACGATGTTTGTTTAGGGAAAATATACTGGTCCAGATATTTCTCACTTCACTGACCTGCTGTTTTGTTTACTTTTCTCCTTGGTAAAGCTGCCGGCAAAATATCCAGATTTTCGACTGTAAATTAATGCCATGTTGATTAAGAGACTACAAATAAGAAGTAATGAACCATTATATAAATATATCTTCTAATTGGCTTAACGTGGCAGTTTCATTCAACTCAGTTACGAGGAACGAAATGGGCTTTAAGTTATGCAGATTACATGACCTTGTGTTAAACAAAAACCATCATGGCTGCTGTGACGTCGAAAAATAATGCAATCACGTACAGGAAACGATAATAAACACTAGTGAGTTACAGATACTGCGGTATATCATCGTTTGTATCGTCAGTAAGGGTAAGAGAAGCAAGAATTTATCTAGTAATAAAATGGGAAACTCCAGCGGCGGGGATCAACAAGCGAACAACGCGACAGGTGCGTCTGAGGGCGGGTGCGGGCCTAAAATCTTTCACTGTGACGCTTCCGCCCATAATTTTACCCCGGGCTCGTTGCATATCGTTCCTGCTGCCTCAATGGGGGTTTTGTGCGGACGAAACTTTGTGGGAAGACCCAACGTACGATACAATGACGCAACAATGGCAGAATACACAATGAAAAGTCTAGAATGTTAGACGAGAATGGTAGACGTACGTAGTGATTCATTCAGTCGCCCGCCCGAGCCATGATGATGGCGACTCAACCGAGTTCTTAATTTTCCTCATTTACACACCTTCGAGTGCATAGGAGGTAAATGGGAGGTATTCTACATTTTAAATGATATTATTGACCAATTCCTTACAATGCGAGCTCAGGAAGTAATCTGCGTGGTTAATCAGACGCCCATAAATAAATGTATTTGCTTTCGCCGTGAGTCCAAAAAATGACAGGAGGATGGGTCGTGGAGTGACCGCTTGACCGCCAACTCTCCGCGGTTGACCGCTCACCCCAGCATGGCTGACCATGACAACACCCGCGAGATGAACAGGAAATAACTAATGGAAGGTTATATATTAGCTCGAAAAGCCATGTACCGTGGGAACCTGATCAAGTGGCATTTTGTGATGATGATGAAACGATATGCGTGACGCGTCGCCCCTGCCCCATGACAGACACCCAGGAAAAAACTCTCATTAAGTCATCCCGTATTCACGAACATGTCGGCTTTTAAACATTATTTCTTGGGCTGGATTTCTAGTCATCGTGCTTTGTTTTGATGCTTCATCACGAACACCAAGAGTAAAGGAAAACTGCTGAAGGCCAGTAGGTCTTAACTACACACCAGTCGTTATATGTCTTGCGTTTTTTCGAACCAACGCTTCAATTTCCCCGACGTTTTAGCGTGTATGGCCTCACTTGGCAATTTGTTCTATTTCCCTTGTGTATTTACTTATTTCTCTTCCCTCTTACCCGAACAGAAATTTCTCCTAGTTTAAATTCATTATGGCGTGTCCCTTTACAGTACCTCGTCTTACCGTATTCAAACACATTTACCATTTGTATGTCTCTAACGCCTCAGCCGAAGCCTAGTCTTCTTAACCTGCCTTCATCTGAGACGATTTTGATATCTAGTAATAATGATCTTGCCGTCCAGCGGCGACAGTTTGGATCGGACAGATTGGTTGGCTGGTTAGCTGGTTACGTGGGCTTTCGGCCTGTCAACTGCCACGGTCATTAAGACTGTCAACGTCGAATTATAACGACCATAAATCCCGAACACTTTCTGGTGTTTGAGTTAATTCCAAGACCATTACACTCTCTAACTGCTGCATACATGGACGAACAGGTATACACGCTGTCACATGTATGGACGAACAGGTATACATGCTCTCTTATGTATGGATGAACAGGTACACATATTCTCACAACATGTATTGCACGAAGAAGTATACATCATTTCTCCTTAACAGGTATGTACGAAAATATATGTAGCTACTCTCTGTTTAAAAACTGAGTTTGAACACCTAAAGATCTGAATACACCTGGGAACGGTGGTGTCCGCCAGCCAGCGTTTGCCTCGCTCAGTATTGGCTGGATGAGATGGTGGTTGGGCTAGAAAGGCCAACATTCGCCTACGAATACGAACATGTGTTTCATCCAAGACTCGTTAAGATCAATTAGAGGATGTAACAAATACTGGGTGACTTTCAGCACTGGATGAATCATATTGGATATATGGCAAAAAGTAACTTTTGACCTCCAAGGGTGGCAAAAAAATGGGCAAGTCACAAATCTGCCATTAAGTGCTGTCTTTATGCCAAACCTGACACATTTTGGCTGAAATATGGCTAAACAATCCAAAATACTGTGCACTTAAGGGTTATTTGACCTCTTAATGGCCAAAAAATAATCAAACCTCAAATCTGATATCAGCATAAATATGGAGCATGGTAAAATACACCCTTGTCCCAAGTTCCATGAACACTGGCTGGAGTAAAGCGACTTGCAACAAATGGCTTAGATCGCAAGATTACTCCTTGAGGAACGCCAAGTGTGTGATGATGTATTTCGCCTCAGTTGATTAAAACTGAGAGGAACATAGCGGCCTAAAAATATGTTTATTCGGTTCCTGGATCTCCCTGGTCCGTGGTTGCCTTATCATCATCAGCTACCTACCAAAGAGAGAGAGAGAGAGAGAGAGAGAGAGAGACTTTCCCAAAATTGACCCTACCATGCACGCCCCTCCGTCAAACCAGTGTTCGTGTGAGGTGGTCACTCACCGTAAATAAAAGTCATTCACAAAAAACACTGGGCGGGAACTGGACTGATTATCTAATTACATTTTTTTCTCTCGCCACAGACTTTTGTAAACAAGGTTTTTCACTGATGGGCAGGCTGTGCCGGGGTGATATATTATTGGTGGTCACGATCGTTGGAGATTTTTTCTCTATATATACTTGGAGAGAGAACTACAGGTGCACACAATAAAGGAAATGTATGCATACACAAAGAATGTACAGACATACGCAGATGAAACTAGTGTATGATTCTGTTCGACTTGTACGTGAATTATTTTTGTTTTTGTTAAGATTAGATACAGAGCTCCGTCACCACCTCGAAGACAAGACTACTAACTTACTGGTGGGAGGGGAAGTTGTGGAGGTGTGGGGATGGAGGGAGTCGTAGAGGTGGCGGTAGGGAGGGAAATAAATCTAGTGTGTGGAGCGCTGCCGAGTCCGGGTGTTGCATGTAAACCTCCGGCAGATGGCTCTGGGCAGGAGGGAAGTCGGTGTCGACACCGAAGTTAACAATGAGGCGGTGGTTATTGTTACGCGCATGAATGGAGGACGTATTACAAATGCGTGTTTACATAATTGTGTGTAAATAACAGAGACATACGTACACACTTCCTGCTCCTCAATACAGACACCAACCAACACATGGATGTATACCACCCTCCTCCTCCTCCTCTCTTTGCCTCCCACCTGTAATGCCTGTTCCTTTCCTCTACATATAACTTTACGTTTCTCAGACATAAAGTATACAAAATATTAACTCTTTTTGAAAATGTATTTTCCAGTATTGATATATCATTTTTAAGCTTCACTACGTGTGATAAACTTTTTGGAAATCTGCAATAATTAAGATCTCAGAATTTTTACTTTATCAGTGTATGGCTTATTAACGAATATTTCGTCATTCGCTCAATAAAGTTTCATTGTCATAAAGGACGGTTCTATATTGATCGTGGGTGCTGCTTTTTTTTTTCTCCGGCATTTCAGCAAAAAACACACGAACGTACGTATACACTCGTTCACACACACACATGCATACATATACACGCTCATAAGCTAACTTGGACGTACAAAGTCTTACACAATACATATAATCATGACGTACAGACCATCAAACAAGAGATATGAAGCATTAACGAGCAAATGAGTGTGTCCTTAACAGGTGAATTACCTTGTTATTAGTGTTGGAACATAACTAGCTATTATGGCCGGGTGTGTAGTAGTATAACAAGCCTGTCAGCCGTCGGCCTCGGTGGCTCCACCCACCTGGCCCTTTCAACACCACGCCTGAGGCGGTTTGCTAATTCTTTCTCCTCTGAACCTGATCTTCTTCACAGATATTTTGTTTCTCAATAAACATCTGTAGGGATTTTTTTTGCCTCTGTGAACATCTTTAGAGAGAATGCTTCATCACCATCTGTATATTTCTATTCTTATTCATCGTTTGTAGTATTAGTATTAGTAGCAGAAGTAGCAGCAGTAGTAGTAATAGCAGCAGCAGTAGTAGTAGCAGAAGTAGTAGTAGAAGCCTAAAACATTCAAGGTGTTATCTTGTTTTGTGCAAATCAGTAAAGTCCTTTCTTATTCTCCACATCCCTGGCCAGTTGGTCTCCTCTCTTCCGACCCTCTCACTCTCCTCACCCCCATCACCTATTATTACTTCTCCTCCCTACCAGTACTGCCTCCACCTCCCTTACTCACGGAAGTGAGAATTTCCTTGCCTCCTAAACTGACGCCATCATAGCGAGTGCCATTGTTGACCGGTCGGTAGGTGGGCGTGTCAAGGTGAGTCATTAGCGCCAATTCCAGCGGTATAGTTGGCAACACTGTGAATCGTCCACATCGGCTTCCTCATGTTTACAAAATTTCACGGCTTTAGTCCGGTGCATGTTGCTGTTTCCGGTGGCGTTGCATCATGAAACATGCATGATTCACCTTCACCATCACCACATCATTACTCTGGGTAGGTTACTGACGCAGATGCAAATTTAGTTTGGCAATGGACTGTTCAGTACCTTTCTGTACGAAATAAAATTTATGGAAGTTTTATTTACTGTGACATCTAAGCTTCCGCTATAATATCTAATCACACATACGCAATATATATATATCCAGCTTACGCAAGGTACTAGTGTATCAACAAATCCTGTCAGGGATTCAAACTAGAGGCCTTGTGATTCACAGGTGCCGGAATTACATGTCTCGACCGCCAACGACCTACAGCCATGATTGTGGTGGGGTCGACCAGAGTCACTTGTCTCCGCGGTGGAGGACGAGTATCCAGTCTACCAGTGATGAACATTCATTTGTCGGTGTGTTTAAAATCCCTTGAGTACGACAGTACAACCCATGAGTACGGTGGTGCGACCCTCGAGCAGGACGGTACGTCCCTTGGGTGTGAGGGTCTGGCCTTAGACCGGACTCTTAAGGGCTAATTAGATCAAGGGCTCGGGGTCATTATTTGCAAAGGTCGTGCCTTCCTGCTTAAAGGTCGAACCGTCGTACTCTAGAGTCGGAAAAATACGTTCAGATAGTTAATGAGTTCCTGACAAGGAACAAACACGGTTTGAGACCAGTTATACCATACGCAGCACGAGTAGAACAACCTCATAAACTTGCTACGTATCTGTGTGGTTAGGCCTACAAGAATTAAGGGGCTTATTTACCTTTGAGCCGTCATATTGCGTTCCTTATGGTGTGTGTTGATGTAGTTTTCCAATGCACAAGTTAATGAAGAACTTAAAGGTATGTTTTGTTTCAAGTGAGTCGATCAGTGGTCTGCACAGGTGGCCCACGACGAACCAAAGATCTCACATGGACTTTGTTTTGACCAGGTCCAACGTGATCGTCAGTTGGTTCCGTTTGCTTCGTCCAGGCGGCGCTGTGAGCTGTGTGCCCGTTGTCCGGTATTTGACGTTGTTACCGAAGCTGAACTCTACCTTACAAACGCTCGTGTTATTTTCATGATCTTGACGCAGAATTACGTCGTCTGTAGAAAGTATCATTTCTCTTTTGAGTGATAATTTCGTTCAAAGGAAGATATTCCCGAACAGGTTACCTTTGTTTAGGTACTACTTTGCTAAAATATCGAATAGTCATTTACAAGATGTAAGACGTTCTCAATGTATACAGATACTACAAATGGCTAATATTGTATGAGAGGTTTTCCTTACGGTCATACCGTCTATCATTGTCCACACTTGATAATCCCATGTAATAGTGATATACCTAGATTTTTCGATATGTACTATTTGCATAGAGATTGCTCTTTTACCTTTTTTATTCTCATGAAGGCACCAATGTGGTGCAAATGCCTCCTCGCGGGTTCTTCCTGTTGGGGAAAATCTGAAAAAGAGTAGAACGTTTTTCGTGATGGACTTGCATCTTCAAGATCGACGGAGAGCGGGTCTCGGGACGACTGGGGGAAGGTAATAGTGTGGCTGCAGAAGGAGGAGAGATGGAAGCATCGAAACGGCCGATCACTGGAGTTGGCAAATGCTTACACAGTATCTGCTGGACTTGATGGCCCATTGAGGGCCGGGTGTGGGACGCGGTGGCTTATTGGGTGCTGCGTGTCCCCGCCAGAGGAGGTGGCTGGTGAACGGCAAAGTCCGTTGACCCTGACCCAGAGTGATATTTGGAGAGAGAGAGAGAGAGAGAGAGAGAGAGAAGCGTCAGGTGTCACCACATGAATGTGTGATGGTGAGAAAAAACGTGGAGGTTACACGTGTGGGGGCCCCCAGGTGTTGGGTCAGGCAACATATGTGTCTCGTTGATGCAGATGGCCTCCTACAGTATCCACACGAAAAACACCCACAACGAGGCCGTGAACGCTGTCAACAGACAGAAATTGAAATGAGATTGTGGAACAATGGAAGTTCAAGAGATGGGGCCTCTCGAGTGTGGAAGTCAGCCCCTGTAACCAAATTGGTAAAATTTGGAAATTACGTTTTCCATCATATCGCACTTCACACTCTGTATGATATGAGATCATATACATATATCTGGTACGTACTGCTCACTTACACATATGGACGGGACCATTTACAAGGTTTTTGGAAGGAAATACTCTACGTCTTCTCATCTCTTACACAAACTGTTGACACTCGTCACATAATACATGTAGTATTTGCGTGACTAACATTGTTTCACGTCCACCTCTTCCCAACGTTACCGGGAGATTTTGTTATTAATGAAAAGCTCACTTTCAGATATTCTGAACGTGATTTTATCTGAGCGTTTGGAATGTCTTTCAAGCTCGAACATTCAAAACATGTGGGTCCACAAGGCCCGTATGGCACAAACTACTATCAGCGTCTGTTTTTCCGAGCCTCCACCACCACTCTGCCACAACCGACCCCGGGTGACTGTTACCCATTTCGAGACTTGAGGACCCACATCCGAGTGACGATGGCCGCTTCGAGGAAGATGAGAGACTTACGGAGGCTACTGAAGCTTGGTTTGACCAGCGGGGTGAAGACTTATATAAGACTGACCATCGGGCTTCTAGGTCAGTGGGGATTACGATGAGAAACAGACTTGGTCATATACATTGTTTACCCTATGCTTTTTTTTCAAAACTTTTTGACTTCTGCATAAGCATAATTTTGTCAGGATATAAAATTAAATGTAAGGCGCCAGTGAACAGGAAAATTAAAAAAGGAGATAATCAAAAACTTTTATTACAAATATCGTGATAAAGGCACTGAGACAGAAGCAGCCATGGATCTCTCAGCTGGTACCTGGGTCTCCCAGCTGGTACCCAGGTCTCCCGGTTGGTATCTGGGTCTCCCAGCTGGTACCTGGGTCTCCCAGCTCGTATCTAGTTCTTCCAGCTGGTACCTAGATTTTTCAGCTGGTACCCAGGTTTCTCAGCTGGTACCTGGGCCAATACACCACCTGTTTATCTCTCTACTCTTCTCTCAGAACAGCAGAGAACATAATAACTAATCACTGTGGAAATAACTGAAAAATGACTACCTCGAACATGTATACTTTTATTACACACATAGAAATACTGGTATACATAAATACAATGTCTATAAAAACACCTACTTTTGAAATAAAATATGTCTTCAGAACCAAACCTTTTCCTTTTAGTAAACAGATGAATGTAGATAAATAATTTGTGGATAATAATTTGGCGGGGAAGTGTGACACAAACGAACAGACAAAACAAACATTTTATCATATAGTGTGAAATTTTGGATCAAGATGGCTAACGCATATACGTCACTTCGGCCAGAACTTCGGCAGTATGACGTACTTGCCCTTCCTCCGGGGTAGCCACACACACGGGGTGCTCCCTCACTCGTGCTCAGGACCAAAAGGCATATCCCATCAGGCTCTATAGGTGAAGGATCGCCTCTTTGACTAAGACAACTCGCCTTTGTAAGGGGGCGATGAAGGGGGTCACGTGACTATTGGTGACCATCCGAAACTCAAGTGGACTAGCTCTGTGCACAGGTAATTCTTAATGGTTAAAAACTAACGGACTGCAGACACCATTTCCCACATCCTCCTGTCCCGATTGGTCGGCTTCGAAGGGCGTTCGAGTCCGGCGTGTTTTTTTTTTTAATTTTTTTTAAGGAGTCGGCAAATTGCGGCGTCAACTTTCGTGGTGATTATTGTTATTGTTTGAAAAATTATTTGATCCTTCAACACGACAGTACGACCCTTGAACACGAGCTTTGGGTATGATACAGTCTCGTCTCTGACATGACCCTAAAGGATCAGGTTTACGGCGAGGTCATCATACACAAGGGTCGTACCCTTGACTTAAAGGGTCGTAGTGTGGTATTTAAGGGTCATACCGTTGTTCCCAGGGTCTGTAGCGTAGTGTTCTAGGAGCAAATACTATAGCAAGTCTTGACGACACCGGACGAACGAAAAAAAAAGGTATACTTGGTAACATACAATCACATTAAAACTACAGTTAACTGACAACATGAAATTCAATCACTATGCATAAATTTATTCGAAAAAAAATCTCTTGTAGTTTCCAAAGAGCAACCTTACACTTGGACATGAATTGAGTGATTGAGACGAGGACCTTGCTCAGAAATGTCACGCCTTTGGGGCTCCCGTGACGTCACTGAACAGCTGACAACAACACCGACAACATTTCGGAACAGCTGACGATGCTGTGGGCGCCACAATCGGCTTACTGTTACCCACAATAGACTGTCTGCTAGTCTCTGAGGCTATCATACAAGGTTTATACACATATTGCATTTATATGATACTAGAAAATATCCTACAATGCAAGAAAAAAAAGTTCTCTAAACATTACAATTGTGTTCTTTGGTGTGTTATAAAAATGGAGTCACTTGTTGAGGACGAGGGTCTTCAGCTGACACTATGACATGCTGCTCTCCAGTTATACACACACACACACACACTACACATATGTTTAGCATTTACTGTTCTGCTGTTAGGCAGAGCTGCGTGTATCAGCTGGTGCTGTGGGGAGAGTGGCTGGACATGCTGTGGGTGTCATTTGCGGCTGTGTGGTACAGTACCGACAGCTTGGAGTAATAACACCCTCCCTATGTTAGCTGGTCTCATGGGATTCCCACATAAAAAAAAATCATGGAGTCCCGCAGCCACTTCGTGTAACAATTGTCTCTTCCTCCTGCCTGAGCGCCAGTCTGGTGTCTCGCCTCGCCTCACGTGAAGGAAGGAGGTGGGCTGGTGGGAGGTGCGGGGCGGCTGAGGAGGGTACTACCGTATGAGGCGCCTCCTGGTAACCCTGCACGTCCGCGAGGACCTCACGGCAGGAGAACCATCTGTCCGGCCCGCCACGACAGAAGTTGCTCCACCCGCCAGTTGGCAACCATATGGTCTCCTGGCTCAGGCTTCCCCGATGGTTTATTGGTCCCCCATGTGTCGAGCAGTGAAGTTAAGGAACAGGCAGACTGCCATGCGTCGAGTAGTGGGGTTAAGGTGGAGGTGGACTCCCACGAGTCGAGTAGCGAAGGAGACAGAATTGCGGGCCGCATGTCTTGCCAAAACTAGGCGGTAGGAATTAGGAGAGCCCCACGTGACGCAGATCGAAAGGTAATATATTAAGGATAGTCCCAAGAGTCGCAGAGCTAGATAGAAGGAAACAGGATGGCCCCATGTGTCCCAGAGATAAGGAAAAGGAAACAGGAAGGTCCCATGTGTCCTAGAGCCAGAGAAGGAAACAGGAAGGTCCCATGACTAGGAAGAAAGGAAATAGGAAGTCCCATGTGTCGCAGAAGCAGGAGGGTAAGGAGGCTGGAGGACCCCATGTGTCGCAGAACGGAGATAAAAGTAGCTGTCAGCGTGTGGCCCTGATGGGGGAGGTGAAGCAGACGGCGCACATGTGTCACCCTCACCCAGCTGTGGCGCTTCACACCAACAGCAGGAGACAGTTGTGTGCCATGTGGTGCTCGGGGTGGAGGGGGAGGCCTAGTGGCTAGCAGAGGAGCTGTTAGCCAGGTAGCGGTGGTAGAGGGTGGAGAGGATGACGGAGAAAGGTTTGGTTTGATTCGTGCAAGTATTCCCGGGACCAGGCTCATCCTTCCGTCAGAGGAACCGAGGAAGGGAACGCCGATACATAGAGAGTCCCACAGTAAGAACCCGTTCCTTCATTAAGCAAAGGAGTGGGTTAGTTTGCCACCGTGGAACGCCGCAACACAGCAGGTCTTCCTAGACACATCAACTGCTCTGCTACATAGTCATACATACACACAATGTCACATACACACACAAACAGCTTCACACACACAATGAGCATCCTCATATCTTTACACATTTATGGAGCCGTCTCGTCTTTTTTACATTTTCGCCCGAGTGAGCCCCGCTGGCTGGAAAGATCATCGTCCTCACAAGGTGACAGAATTCTAAATAATTTGGGAAAAAACACATATGGAGAGTTACCATGAAAAACAGGAACTTATGGAAGAGTTACCATGACAAACAGGAACATATGGAAGTTACCATGAAGAACAGGAACTTATTGAAGAGTTATCATGAAAAACAGGAACTTATGGAAGAGTTACGGGTCTTCTAACATGACCTGTGTAATTACTGCTACAAACATACTAAGACTAACAACAATATATCAACAAGCAAACGGGGGGTGCGTGTCTGGCTATGTACCTCCGTTAAACTAGTCATTATTTCAACTTTTGGAGGCTTGTAAGTAATACTCTCGGTAACTGCCGTTTTTTGTTCCCGAAACCAATGGCTAAACAGTCTCAAGTTAACTGGTTTACCACTGATGGGTCAGGTCAGGGATTCCCTTTGTACCTCTGTAGAGGACTTGGATTGAGACACTCATGAACATCGATGAGCCAACACTTTGATAGCAGTTCTTCAAAGTCCGCGTCCGCCGGCTCCAACAGCACCAGACGGACGAGGCCGAGGCGCCAGCGGTAGGTTCAGCCGGCAGATGTAGGTGGTGAAGGTGGCGACAGCGGCGGCGGGAAGGGGACGGGGGTAGTGATGTGGGTACCGGTGAGCGGTGAGGTCTTCACGTGCTGCCCGGGAAGGTATGGGATATGGAGCCGCTCAGCCGGCTCGTCGTCGTCTTAGTCACGTCTCGCCTCATCTGTTAAAGAGAGAAACATCTGTTAACCAACGGTACACACCACACATCTACTAATTTACCAATTAAATGGTTATAGAAACCGTAAACTGACAGCACATATACCGGGATCATCCAAGAACATGAAGAATTATGTCACTGGTAACTACAACAAATCAAAGGTTTCTAGATTCTGTTTTCACCAATGCACATATCATTCTCCAAAGTGTGTGTGGGGTTTTCATCAAACTTGTGGAAAGGGTCACAAGATAATCCTACCATTAAATTAGGATGGGGTCACTACGTCCATTTGTTCCGGATGTACGAAGGGGAGGAGGGAATGGACTCCCTCAGCCTTGCTGTTCAATATGGCCTTGGGCGTGTAAATACACGCGTAATAGAAAAGATAAAAACTGGTGTAGAACCGAGTAAAAATAGTTTAAACTGAATCTGATATGAGAGTTGACTATCACGGGTGACTGCTACTTGCCATAGCGCCTTAGAGTAAGGGGAAATAATACCAGTGACAACCGCACAATGTACAAGTGAAGTGGCCCCACATAGCGTTCAGTTCATAGCTCGCCAGTCACCAATGTTTACATAACCAAACTGTAAAACTGATAACCCAGCTCGTACAGCGGACGTTTGGATTTACTATTTAATCATGCCTGATGTTCACAGCCTGTGGGTCTAATACATTCATATATCACGTTCAGAGGACACATCTCTCAGATCCTGTGAGTTGCAATACATTTAGAACGATCTGATGAGGCGTGACGACCTGTTCCGCCGGAAATAAATCCGGCAACAACGAGAGAGAATGATCTCTGATAATTGGACATACTGTGTCGCCCTCAACAGGCAGGGCTACCAACTTTATCAATACTTTTTTTTTTGCTAAATCGTTATCAATTTGCATATATTTTTTATCTGAAGTTCTTTCAACATACTGTCAAAACAGACTCAGCGTGTATATAACAATGTAACTTAAATCACACTACAATGGCATTTGTGTTATGTGCCAAGTACTTCTGTTATATCCTGTTTATCATTCATAAATCCTTTAGGACGTTCATTGTGGTGAATTCGTAATGAGGAAGGTGGAGCTTCAGTTGTATAATAGCAACATTCATTTCCAAGCACATATTGTGCAAAACAGCGCGACAGGTTACCTAGGAGTCCGTGTAAAACTTCTGAATGATACAGAAGTGAATTTGCGTTAATCTAGGAAGAAACGAATATTTTCTCATAATCTTAAGCTTTTGCAAAAATGTCTGCCAGCCTCATAAAGGCATGTTTGCACACGTAAAACACAACGTCAGCATTCACACAAATACCGAAAAATAAATGGATGTATATGTCAGCAAATGTGTAATTACTTGGAAGTACTAACTCCCATGATGCATTACGCCACAATACACGATCTTGCACTTACAAACACACGAATATGCATTCATCGACGCGTTTCAGGGCATAAAACGACTGCTGATGGGAACAGGTGCACCTGTAGATAAGGGCAATGTTAACAGCTCTGTGACCGTGAGACAATAGTTTCTTGAATGAGCTTTACAATACCTGAAGGCGACCTGACAGTGAAATCTCACTTCCGTCTGAAAATATACATTATGTAATAAACTCATTGAAGGAAAAACATAATTGACGGATGTTTTATGGGTTAATAACGCTGCGGAAAATGTGGGAACTCCTCGAGTTGCAACATAGTCAGTCATCTGCGTGGGGCTGGGACTGCGGCGTACCTCCCCTCGCACACACAAGCTTACCAATAACATTAGCTACGCCAGGAAACATTTCTTATTGTCAAACACCTCATTACTCACTATAGGTAGACCGAAACTTACTTTACCTTATGAGTTATAATCTACCCTATCCGTAACATTAAACATAATAGAAATCAGCGACAATGAGGGATTTTCTCGACGTAACAGTTGGCAGACATGAGATGGTGCGACATCTGGGTACACACATAACATTTGGGCGGACGTCCGACTGTGGCGGCCAGATGGGACGTGTCCTTCCGCTACCGCTGCCTCTCTCTTGTTTCATCGTTTTATGAATAGGATATTTTTTTGCCAGCTCCGTGTAATGAATGTGCGCTTATTATGAT
>JAUUDW010209393.1:0-25320 GCA_032361385.1 Panulirus guttatus | reverse complement strand
GAAATTCTGTGAAATCTAAAACCTTTAAGAGGTATGCAACAATGGTAAGATAGACCGACAGGGAGACGGAGTGAAAAGATATACGAAGAAATGGTTTAGTATGAGAGGTGATAAAACAGGGTACACAGGGGAGACAGCTACAGTGTCGAAGGGTTATGGGGAAACACAGCACAGGAGTCTGACTTTATACGGCAGGTTCATGAGGCCCTGAAATGCCTGCTTGGCGGAACAAGTGAGGTTAAGAAAGAAACATGGTTGACGAGAGAGCACTCAGAACCGTTTCATGAATCTGTAAAAGGTCCAGACTAACCGTAAAGTGCCCAGACTATTAGATTAAGGAGCTCGGAAAAGAGTTAATTTAGATTTATGGACATATGAGTTAAATGCACAGTTGCAATGCGTGTTCACGCTCGGAGACCCAGGGATGCCACTACTGCCACCTAGGAAAGAGGTAAGTAACTTAGAAAATATTAAATCCAGTGGAAGTGAAGAGGCTCTTGATGGAGTTAAGCCCGCGCATAGCTTCTGTGCAGATGACACCCTGTCTCACCATCTGTGCTGAAAGAGTGCAAGAGATCCTTTTTAAATCAGAAAGTAGGTAGAAGAGCACTTGACCGGCTCAAGCTACTTGATTTGGAGGAAAATATGGACTCGAATGATGATTTAGTGTGACGAGCCGTTAGGATTTAAACGCGAGTGAGCATATTCCGTGGAAGAAAATAGCTGGATGGATGGATTTTATACTCTCTGGCAGCCAAGCTTTTGATATTGAATTCTACTGAAGACTAATAATGAAGCTAAACATCCAGGTTGGGTCAGAGGAGGGCCCCTCAAAGGGGGTAACACTTGGTAACTGGGAAGGAACAAAGATTTCATGGTCGTCTACTCACGCTGGGCAAGGGTGACAAGTGGAGTCCTTCAGGGATAAGTGCTGGGGCCATGACTATTTATAATCTTTGTGATTTGGCAGACTTTCTTATGTTTGCTGATGATGTTAAGATTACAAAAGAAGTGCTGAGCAATAGGGACTGCAAAATATTGCATAGAGGCCCAGGCAAAATGCAAGAGTAGTCGGACACAGAGCTTATGTAGAGTCAGGAAGGTTTCAAATCACACCAGACGGTGAATACCATATCGGAGGAAATAGCCTGCAGGAGCCGTGCAGTGAGAGAGGACCCTGTGAGTTGACATCACGCCGAATTTGTCACCAAAACAGCACGTGAAGAGATCACTGATAGAGGCAAACTGTATATTGGTCGCAATGCAGTATGTTGACATTGATGGAAGATATATACAAGATGTTCGTTCGCGCTAAACTGCAATATGCATTGACAGTCCGGTGCCTTCGGCTGAAGCGCCACATGGAAGTACTGGAAAGGGTCTACAGAAGCGCATCAAGAATAGCACCAAAAACGAAAGGAAGGAACTATGAAGAGTGAAGGGGAGGCCACAGTCTTTCCTCCCTTGGACGAAAGATAATAAAGGTGAGACATAACTATGTATGAACTTCTAAGAGGCATGACGACGTTGATAATAGAACAGTGCTTTAATACTAGGACAGTCCAGGGCAAAAGGGTACAACCAGAATTTAGATAAGTCGACGGAGGGAGTTTGGAAGAAAAACATTTCCTCAACAGCAAGAGTTGAGGACCCCTGGAACAAGCTAAGCCAGGACCTCTAGCCCTTCCTTTCTTTAAGGATTTTGGTGAACCATTTTTTTTCCTGGACCTCGACGGGCTTTGTTTTCGAAACTTTCTTTTTTATATTATTCTTTCAGCTTTTCTCTGAGCCCTAATGCATCGTCCCCTCTCCAGCTATTGATGGAGTGACGGCCCCCACAGGGGGTTGGATTCGCCTCAGTATGGAACACTGGTCACGAATCTAGGGTGGTGGTTCTCGCCCACATCTTTTATTAGCGAGACTGGAATTGCTGGAATCAGAAATTTTCGGTCTCGTTACTTCTTTGACAGATTCCTGAATTGCTCTGGTACACGGTAAATGTAAGAATGAACCGAGTTAAATACCGAGAAATGTGGGTGGGAAGCTAAACATGGCTCAGTATGTGTATTATCTAGAGGGAAGCTTCAGAGGAGCATTACTACCTGACCTTCATCAGTACACCACCTCAGGAGAACTGTGGAGCAGACAGACTGTTCTCAGGCAAATGTCAAAATGGCATTTTAGTATAGGGAGAAGGGTATGTTCAGCTAGCTGCCCGAAACGTATGAAGGACGAAAACTAGTTCACTATTCTCAAGTTTGGTGAGTGCAGTTAGAGAGGCACTTAGAACTAATAGAGAAAATCAAGAGGAGGGTAGCAAAGACGGTTGCTGTGGTAAGAGAGCTGAGTTACGGTGAGAAGAGAAAGGGGGGGTTCTCAACTTGCCAGCCGTGGAACAGAGAAGAGTTGGGGGAAACTTGATCATGGCTCCCAGGTTTGTCAACCAGTTTATATTTCTTCTTTGCAAAGTTGCGACGCGAGAAGGAAATGGGTATGGGGTGAATTACGGGTTAGAAAACAGGATGCGTACCTGGAAAGACTGAATTATTTTCAGGTGTGTCATAGAAAACTTATTATGTACATATTGGCGACTGGGCATCTTCACTAGTGGCATAGAAAACGTGAAGTGTGCAAAATAACTGGACAGGAGATGCTGTTATGTTTGAGTGTAATATGCTTAGATATACCATAAACTTGATGGGGAATGAGATACAGTAGTTTGAGTCTATAATGTTGCGTGGGAAGAACAGAAAGTAGCCCCCAATAGAAAAAAGGAAGAAAAGAAAGAAGAAAGAGGCATCGCCACTGCCTTCGTAGCCGGGGGAATAGAGGCGAGTTAAAGGGAGGGCAGTGTGTGTGTGTGTGTGTGTGTGTGTGTGTGTGTGTGGGTCGGACTTTGGCACTCGAGGTTGGGTTGTGGAGAAAAGTTTTTTCTATGTACCATTTGAGGGATAAAAGCAGTACTTTGGAAAGTTTTGATACCTTTTTTTTAAAAAAAAACGGGGTGCTTAAAGGAGTGTTGTGTGATGTTGGGTGTGGGGGGTTATTGTAGTGGGGGTATTATTTTTGTGTAGAGGGTTTTTGAGGGAATGTGTTAGAGGTGTTGTTGTGTAAGGGTTTGAGTTACCGTAGTGGGAGTGTAATTGTGTGAGGGTTTGAGTTACTGTAGTGGGAGTGTTATTGTGTAAGGGTTTGAGTTACTGTAGTGGGAGAAGTACTGTGTAGGGGTTTGAGTTACTGTACTGGATGTATTGTGTAGGGGTTTGCGTTACTGTACTGGGAGTATTGTGTAAGGATTTCAGTCACTGTAGTGGGAGAAGTATTGTGTAGGGGTTTGAGTTACTGTACTGGGAGTGTTATTGTGTAAGGGTTTGAGTTACTGTAATGGGAGTTTTTGTGTAAGGTTTTGAGTTTCTGTATTGGGAGTATTGTGTAAGGGTTTCAGTTACTGTAGTGGGAGAGTTATTGTGTGAGATTTGAGTTACTGTCTTGCCCACGACGAGGTTTTGCTATTGATGGCTTGGCTGGCGCGTACCGCTCACCGCGCGTTTCGCTCGCTGAGTAACACTCGTAGTAACTCTCAGCCGTGTCTCGCATCTCCCATCATTGTCGGTCCGAGATGTGATCTGGGACTGACTTAATCCATTCATAAAGTTTTCTTTTAAACGTTTTGATCTCAAACGCTTCGGAACTCCAAAGCCCATCCTCAGCAGACACTGTACTAGCAATAAGTCACATCACAGTTAATTATTATCACCGTAATTATCCACCTAGTTAAGGAGATGATATCAGTAGATATTGATTACTTGGTCTGTGTAAACAGTTATTGATAACACGGTCTGTTTGAAGTTATTGATCACTCGGTCTGTGTCAAGTTATTAATAACACGGTCTGTATCAAGTTATTTATAACCAGGTCTGTATCAGGTTATAAATAACACGTTCTGTATCAAGTTATTGATAACCAGGTCTGTATCAAGTTAGTATTCACCCGGTCTGTATAAAGTTATTAATTACCCGGTCTGTATCAAGTTATCAATAACTAGGTCCTCATAAACAGCTAATGATAATCCGATCTGTATCAACATAGAGTTATTAACCCGATTTGTATCAGCATTTGATAGTAACATTTATTAATAGCCTGGTCTGTGATAGTTAATGATAATAACCTGGTCTATAACGCCAGCCATTAATAACTCGCTCTTGAATGGAACTGTGTTTAGTCATTTAGTTATGCCTAAGTTAAGGTAGTCGGCCCGTCCCAATAGAATGCAATGGTGCAACTCGTATTAGCATGCTAGAGATGTATATATATAAGGTTGGTCAGGCAGCTCTGATACCCCATGTAGATTACCTCACTTAACATATTCACTTTATTCATTATGCAAATTCTTGAATATGTAAATGAATTAAAATCTGAATGACGTCGGTGCAATTTGACGCGCAATGATGGCATTCTTCGCAGAACCCAGAACGCTCATTAGTTATCACTTTTCAGGCATGCGAATTCCATTTCCATGCCAGACGCAAAAAATTGGCCTCCTGACATGTTAATTGGCTTTCCGATTGGCTCGTGCCGCGCGCGCGCGCTCGAGCGATCCACCTTGGCGCCCTTGAAGGCGAAACTAGTCTCTGGGAGTCGAACTCGACCCGATGCGGTTTTAAGAAGTCGTTTTGTTAAATAAACAAACCTAAAATGAAATAATCTAGACTCCAGTTGGCTCTTTAGCTCTTCACTCAAACTGACATTCGTATATAACATGAGGCACTGGCTGTTGTAGGAAGGTCGTTATAGCGTTCCTTCGTAATCAGAGGACTCGAACCAGTTCCTGGTACATAACCCAAATTGCTCACCCCCGACTCCTTTCTCTTCACTCGCCGTGTGTGTCTCTGTCTCCCCAAGGGTGCGTTCATCTCCATCGTAAATGGAGAGATTCGTCTTCCTCCCCCTCCACCTCTCTCTCTCTCTCCACCCCCAAGGCTGCGTCCGTCACCATGGTAAATGGGGAGATTTCGCGACACACACACACACACACACACACACACACACACACACACACACACACACAGTGAGTCGAAGGTAGAGAGTCAGTCCACCAGCCTTCTGAGAGAGTCCGATCTTGTAGGGCTCACTGGCTAATTGAATCCGATATCGAGGCGGAACCCGAGTTCTGGTGTGAACTGAACCCCTCTGTCTTGTAAACCTTCTTCCAGTTTCTCAAGGTCTTTATGTGGAGTAAGGCTTCGAACCCTGGCGTAGTTGGCGAGGCTCTACGAAAGAAATCTCCCAGATCGTCTTCATCAGCGCCCCACATGTCGTGAGTTCGTGTCCCACTAAGTTCTGCCGTGCCCTTCGTGTGGCTAACCATCCCCTCAGTAATCCCTGGCCTCACAAGGGAGGAGGTGAATCCTTACGCACGAGACTTCCTCAAACTCCAAAGCTGTCTTGCCATTCCCTCCAAATGGTACCCAGACCCCTTGAGAAGTACCACGACCAGCTGAATTATATCCATAACCCCTGTATGACGCCTCCTCGAGTGAGGCTTTAAAACCTTGAGTGGTACTTTACTCCCTTGAGTGGTACTATGCTCCCTTGAGTGGCACTTTATCGCCTTTGAGAGGTGCTCTCTCCCCTTGAGTGGTACTTTATTCTGTTGAGTGGTGCCATATCGTCTCTGAGTGGTGTTTTGTCCCCTTTGAGTGGTACTTTATACCCTTTGAGTGGTACTTTATCCCCTTTGAGTGGTACTTTATCCCCTTGAGTGGTACTTCATCCCGTATGGGTGATAATCAATCCCCTTAAGTGGTATTCTGATCGTAGCAAGTCCACTAATCTAAAGAGAAGTGACTATCACATCCAGTGTTCACCCAAGTCCTCAAGTTCCACAGAGGTGACCTTAGCCCTAAGAACATCTCCCCCAGGCTTCAGATAAGTGACCTTCCTTACCCTCGCCCCAGCAGTGAGCCCAGTCACCATCCTGGAAGGTCGGACAGTTCACGGTACCAGAGGGTCTCTACTTTGACCTCGTTGCCGGACCACCGGTAGGAATAAACCATCCCGCTGAAATATATGGGTTCCATTGACTGATCTCTGTCGAACACAGCATGGCTTAGGGAGCAGTTGTGAAATCATATCTTAAAAAGGTAAGTGCGGAGAGCCGCCAAGGCAGAAATGAATTACAGAACAGTACCTGTGCCTGACGTTGGTTCTTCGACGATTATGACGTTGTATTGAGAGCCAACAGCCATCTAGATAGCCTACCCAAGACTTGAACACCTCGCGGGACCCCCGTCACCGCCTCTTTAGCGATGATAATCTCTCGTAGATTTTCCCAGCGATGAGAGGAGCTCTGAGGGGGCAGATGACGATGATGAGCTTGCTTGCGTGTGTGTTCTGCGACGCATGATGCTCACTGCATCGTAGGATCGACGTAGATCTCGTTAACACTTCACAGATAATCGAACGTAGCCTCAGTTCAATTCAGAGCTTTTCCCAGCGTGAGTAGAGGGAGGAACTGAGGCGCTGACGATGGGTCGTAACTCACCGGGAGCTTGGTTTTCTGGCTATGTCGACGACCTCCTTCTTAGGGAGACGCTGGAAGTGTTCCAGTAAGCTGGGCATTTCGACTGAAGGTGGACGGTGGACTAGAGAGGGATTGGCATACCCAGGGGAAAACCCCTGTGGGTGTAATAGGTCACTTTACCCCAAGACTGTGTCGCAATTTTGGTAATTACAGAACCGCGTAATGACTCAAGGGTCGTCAGTATCTGGAAGACAGGCCGAGGTCAGGTCGGCGTAAAGTCGAGGAGGAGAGAGTCTCTGGCGTTCGCTGGAGAGGTGGTTTCTCAGAAAGTGTTATGTCGAATACAGCTCCCACACACCACTGGCTAACGTCCGATTGTTTTTCTGGTGGTTTAGTGAGGGCTGGGTAATAACAGAACGTCCTCGGGGCTGGAATATCGAGAATTGGGTTAAGGATGGGCTCTGAGAGAGGTCAGTATTGCAGCGGGAGCGCGTACAGATCTCGTTGCTGCATTTTCTTCTTCGACGCGGGCTGGTGTTTCCGGGGCGCCATCAGCGCGATGGAAATCCCGAGGGCATCTCGAGGGATTGCGGTGATGGCGATTGCCGTGGTTGGGAAGGGGTGGTGGTGGTGGGAGTGGTGGTGGGGGTGATTGTGCTAGTCGTGGTGGTTAGAGGTGATTGTGGTTGTTATGATGGGTGAGCGACCACGGCAGACCCATCCACCCACCTTGTCTTTTCCGGGTGTCTCGTTAAGCGCCGGTGAGAGAGAGAGAGAGAGAGAGAGAGAGAGAGAGAGAGAGAGAGAGAGTCCACAGGACAGTTGGGTGAGCGCCGCCTGGCTCCATGGTGATGGTGGTGGAGAGGACAGGGTGAGGGTGTCGGAGACAGGAGAGGACATGATGAGAGTGGTGAAGAAGGGAGAGGTTAGAGTGAGAGTGATGGAGGCAGGAGAGGAGAGGACAGAGAGTGCTTGGGAGAGGAGAGGACAATCTGAGGTTGTTGGAGGTAGGAAAGGACAGAATGTGTGTAGCAGGAAGGAAAGGACGGGATGAGTTTCTTTGGAAGTAGAGGACAATGTGTGGTGGCTGAAGGCAGGAAAGGACATGACGACTATGTTGGAGGCAGGAGAAGACAAGATAAGTGTTTCGGAGGCAGGAGAGGACAGGGTGAATGTCTTGGAGGTTGAAGAGGACAGGTTGAGTGTGTTGGAGGCCGGAAAGGACAGGGCGATATCGCTGAAGAGCTCTCTAAGCTGGAGAGGACATATTTTGCAAAAGCTATGATGAACAAGGGGTTTAGGTACTGCCCCATGATGAATGCATCAGCAGCATGGATATGCGCAAAATGCAATTCCCTTGTGAATATGCAATGAAGGCACAGAGTAACCTAAAAATGCCTTGTCGGCAATAGAGTTAAATCATGTTCTTATAACAATTTAACTGAATCGCCTCAGGGTTCGCCCCTCCAACATTTTTTAGACTAGGTTTGGCTAGGTTAGGTTAGGGTTAGAGTAAACTATGATAGCTTTGGTTACGTTAAAGTACACACCTAATCTAATCTAACCTAACCTAACCTAAGCTAACCTAACCTAACCTAACCTAACCTAACCTAACCTAACCTAACCTAACCTAACCTTTCCCAACTCAAACGTAACCTCACCTAGAAACACACTGGAGTGGCGATTCCTTCAATGATCACTTCCACTCCTCAGTAAAACACATTACTAAGAGGTCATGAGCGCTTGCAGTGGGTATACACCCCCACTGTGTAGAGTGAGGATAATCCACTGGAGAAGGGCGGTTGTAATTAGATGATGTGTTTGCTGATCCAGAGGGCAAGTGCGAGGAAGATTAATGTGATTTGTCTTGGGTGAGATCTGAGCAGTTGTTTGGATAAGGCGAGTGAGTGGTGTTGGTGATGGGGGATGGAGGACGGCAGGATAGGGCCAGCGGGTGTTGGTGATTGTGTTGGCGATGGTGGTGGAGGAAGAAGGGGTAGGCCGGGCGATGGAGGGTGGTGGAATAACCGTGACGTTTCCAGCGTATCACACACAGCTGATGTTGTGATAGGTAATCAGTCACACATATATTTTATTTTCCATCGTCCATTTTTCCATCGTCCCCAGCGCAACACACACACGGCACCAGCTTTCTCGCCCGCTTCCTCGGCCTCAACTGTATCCAGCCTCTATACACACTAGCGCTCCTCTCCCTTGACTTATTTTCCCTATCAATTTCTGCCCGCAGTCCTCGAGGCCAGTCACCAAAAACCAGGCTTTTGGATCCCTCAAATCCCCTTGTCTTAGCGCCATGTGTCATTTGAGGCCGTTGCTAGCTCGGGTGTGGGCCGTTGTGACGTCTGTTTCCTCCGCTACACTACTAAACTTTAGCATGCTGCGATCTCACGTCTTTAGCTCACTGCCGTGCAACCAGAGTAGCACCATCATTGAGCATATAGTTCCCTTGTTTAGAGTAAACAGCGTATAAATGTGCGTAACACATACGCAGAATACCTGACATCTAGTCAAGAACAATTTATATGCGGTCAGCTATGACTTAACTGTTGTTATACTGTCTTTGGAAGAGCCCTTCACTGCACTGAAGAGTTTTGTCCCTATCTTCATTGGCATTTTGTGCTTTATTATGTCCATGTAATGTGTGTATGTATGGTTGACAGAGCTGAAGAGGGTGTGCTGAAATGGTTTGGACATATGGAGAGGATGAGTGAGGAGAGACTGACCTTGACGGTAGGAATGTCAAAAGTGGAGGGCGGATGGAAGGCGAAGGGAGAGGCCCAAGAGGATATGGAAGGACGGAGTGAAAGAAGCCTCGAGGGATCGGGGCCTGAACATGCAAAGCAGTGTGAGACGTGCATTGGATAAAGCGAATTAGAGAGATGTGGTATACAAGGGGCGACGTGCTGTCATTGGGCTGAACCAGGGCAAATGAAATATTTCGTAGATGAGTCTTCAATGGATGATTGTATGAGCCTAGAGTACACACATTAATCTGTAGATGTCTCTATTAGATGAATATGAGAACCTAGAGTAAATAGATTAATCTGTAGATGAGTCTCCAGTAGATGAGTATGAGAGCCAAGAGTAGATAAATTAATCTGTAGATGTCTCTAGTAGATGATATGAGAGCCTGGAGTAGATAGATTAATCTACAGATGAGTCTGCAATAGACGAATCTATGAACCTGGCGTAGGTGAATTAAGCTTCAATACGATGATTCTCCAGTGGGTGAGTATGCGAACGAATATCCAGTGGGTCAGTAGTTCATCCCGCTATTCACATTGGTTGGATGAGTCCTTTTGAGTGAATGACATCAAATAATAATTTTGAAAGTTCTCGCTGCCCCAGTCAGTCACTCAATCATCCATCGTGGCACACAAATATAAAGGTTAAACGCACAGATGAAAAAATGGAAACAGAGGAGAGGAGAATTATGATGAAAAATTTGAATACTGGCCATCATTATTTTCACACGGGCCGACAGACACAGAAATCTGAATTGCTCTCGGGACCCAGTGGTTCGTTGATGCCGTAAATGTGACATGGCGCTCGCTGAACTCTCGTTAAGCACTTGCGCCCCAAAACGCCAGATCATTAAACGACGGAATAGTTATCACCGGTTTGAAACAGTGATGATATTTTTTTATCACTACGGCGTTTTTTCTCATTATTAAAGGACACTTAAATTTGCATTTTGAATGGTTTCTGGGTCATTTATTACCTACATATGCGGTCTGAATCCCTTTAAATACAGCATAATCCATATGTATTGAAGCTTCTCTTAATATGTTGGGAAATGTTCAGTCGGTTATGTAGGAACCTTTTGAAATATTTCGATTTATACCAGAGTTCCTGTGTAAGTTAACCTGAACCACTTTGAACAGAGACATTCACATCCTGTGTAGATAACACTGACTGTAGGCATGGGTTAACCTTGAATCTGTATACACGTATACGTATGAGATGTTCAGTTGAATTTCACAGTAGTTAACCGTGAATTAGTGTACTCTGTACAGTCTGTCGCTGGCTTAAGTGATGGAAGGTTGGCCCTAGTATGGAACCTTCCTTAATGTCAGGTGTTGTCAGAAGCAGCTGTGGATTCAGGGATACTTGTAGTACAAGGGCTGAAGATGGCGTTAAGCAAGGGGTCTGTATAAGTATTAAGCAAGGGGCTTGTATAGGTATTATGCAAGGGGTCTGTGTAAGTATTTAATGCCCTACGTTCTCTGGTCTGTGGAACGTGAGAGGAACAGATGATGAATGCAAGAGGATGGGAAGATGTAGGTACTTATAGAAGAGGGAGAACTAGGCAGATATGTGAGGCAAGGCTGAGAGGTAGTGGGGCAGCGAGGGAAAGTATAAGTCTGAGGGTTAGCTAGTGACAAAAAGATGGTTTGAAAGAGATGAAGGGAATTTTTGAAAGAACTAATTTGAGATGACTTTTGAAAGCGACATGTCCTTTGGTACAGCCAGAATAGAAGCAAAGGAGAGAGAGTGAGATAGATAAACATGCATATTGGAATGGCAGATGGTACAAGGGAGTAAGTAAGAAAAGCAATAAAGCTCTTAAATACTGAATAAAACGTGGGAGTATATAGATGGAGTGTTGAGGAAGGTGATGGAAAGCGGAGTTGAAGTTGCTGCTGAATGGATCTGGAGAGTGTGGGTCTGGAAGCATGGGAATATGGCCAGGTGCCTGACGAGTGGACGAAAGTAGTGATTGTTCCACTGTATAGCAGAAAGGGAATTGACAGTTACTTTTGGAATTGTAGGGGAATAGATATCTTTAGCATAGCTGGGCAAGGCGTATGGTTGGGTAGTGACTGATCTTGTTAAAAGGAATTAGTGAACCCACCGCTTTTGAGGAACAAGGTGGGGTTTAGTGAGGGAAGATGTGGCTAGGGAAAGAAGAAGAGTTCGGGGGTGATTTAATTGAGGTTTTCAAGTGGATTAAAGGCTATAACAGGGGAGACGTTAACAGTGATCTTATTTTCAGTCAGCATGGTAGGACACGAAATAATGGATTTAAGCTGGACAAATTTAGGTTTAGGAAAGAGATTGGTAGGAACTGGTTTACTAATAGGGTTGTAGATGAATGGAATAGACTTAATAGTCATGTGGTAGAAGCGGCCTCCCTGGGGAGCTTTAAGTATAGACTGGATAAATCTATGGATGAGGATGATAGGTGGAACAGAGTTTCTAGGGATAGGGTCTCGGGCTACCACGTATAGGTCATTTACTGGCCTTTTGCAGACTCCATCATTCTTATGTTCTTATTACACCATCAGCCACGCCTCAAAGATCGTCTCCGTCGCCTCGGAGCCAAAATACGATTCAGCATGCGTAACTAAGGCGATCTCCTTCTTTCCACTAAATCTGACATAAAATATCTTATTGCACATCTTTTCATTCATTGATCTGTGATCATCCGCGTGAGTAGCTAGGAATGCAGTTAGTGTACTAATAGATTTCAGGGCTCCCCCACGTCTCAGGGCATCAATCACATATTTACATATATTCCCCAATAAGATATTATCTTAATTATTATCAAGGTAATACTCATTATTGTATTATCAACCCCACATTTCACCTATTGTCCATATGGGCATATTCTACTCCTTCCCCACGAAAAAGATTAGGGGTTGAGGGGTTTCTGCACCCCCCACCAACATGTTTCGTGGTCCAAAATATATGTAATGCACATACATTCATATGCTGCTTTTATGATAAAACAGACTCTTGCTAGAAGCGGAAAGGTAAGGAAGATAGTGCAGCAGCCTGTTGTGTTGAGTCACACTGACGACACGCTCCCAACGGGCTAAGGTTTGAGGGGTGTCACCTTGCCAGTGCTTGCTGCCCTTGCCGCTGGCTCAAGTTGACACTTACCTCCACTGGCCAGCCTGAGGCGTGTGACCCTGCTAGTGGTGGCTGTTCGCGGTGATAGGTCAAGAGGACGACACTTGCCACCGCTGGCTGCCTCCTTAAGGCGGTCCACTTAGCTGCTGTTAATGAGAGACTTAACAAGTCTTTGGAGGCAATTATTTGTGTTTGGAACGTGACTACTGCGGCTCTACGCCTCTTTTCATTCCACCGTGGTGTTCCTTCATGTGATTATGTAAGCTGTAAAAGCATATTTCAGTCACTCCCTATTTACCCATTACTTGTTTATAGGTGGCACTTTGGTTGGGGTTGTTATACCACTCGACTGCTCGTCTCGAGGTTGTGTGTCCAAGGCCTACTTACGCCTTCCTCAAGGGATGGTGTCTCTCTGATGGCCCTTCTGTAAATGGATATCGGTTTGGGTTCTATGGCTGGGTCCTTACTGTAAATGGGTACCCAGTGGGTTCCTGTTAAGGCACCCTACTGTAAATGGGTAACAGGTGGGCTACCATACTGGTTGCTATTATCAGGACCCTGCTGTTTATGGGTACCATATGGGTTCCTGTAACCGGAACCCTACCGGGAATGGGCATCCAGTGGTTACCTATGACTGGGGCACTGATGTAAATGGGTATCCAACGGGTTCCTAAGATTGGGATATGAGTGTTCGAAGGTAATACTTCCTACATTACTGCCGCTTCCAAAAATCTACGAAAATATTGTGTTCTGAGACACAGCAGATTGAGGACTTTAGATAAGGCCAGTTGCAGGCTATAAAGGGTGCTGAATTCAGTATTCTTCCACCCCAACTCTAGCCATATACATATGGAACACTACCGTGACCCCAAGCACTGCCATGGAACACAACCATGAAAAAACAAGACATAGAACAAAACCATGACCCCGAGCCAAAGGCATGGAACACATCCAAGTCCCCACCCACAGGTATAACCCCAGCTACAAACATGGCCCCAGCCACAGACATTGAACACTACCCTCATAACAATCACATAGTTGGAACATCACCGTATGAGCCCAGGCAGAAGCAATCACATGACTCCAGCCACAGTTATGGAACACCATCACATGGCCCAGTTACAGAAATCGGCCATTACCATGACCACATTCAAAGATATGGTACGCTACCAATATCCAAGCCACAAACAGAGAACCCAACCATGGCCCATGTCTGGACCTGTGAAAGAAACAAGAGGATAAGGAGGAAGCTGTAAGATGTACTCGGGCTGGGAGAGGAGGGGAACAGACTACTACAGTGGGGGTGGTTAGGGTCAAGTCGAAGATGGTATGTTAGCAGTTAGAACTATGAGTTCACAGAGTTCAACCATCTCTCTCAAGTTCTTACAGCGGTCACCAGCACAGAGGGTTTACATGAGTTTACATGAGAAAGACAGACAACAGGAGGCCTGATTGGCCCACGTCTGGGTTGTCTGTTAAAGAAAGAAAAAAAAAGTTTAACTTGACAAGAAAATGTAATTCCGCTCAGCAATTTTTCAAGCTATCACCAACTCCCTGCAGCTGCACATTAGCCTTCTACTGTCCCCGTTACCGCTGTCGTTTACACAATATATTTCTGGCGTAATACAGTATATTACTGGGGTATACAGCATATTTCTGGCGTGAATACAGTATATTTCTGGCGTTAATACAGTATATTTCTGCCGTTAATACAGTATATTTCTGGCGTTAATACAGTATATTTCTGGCTTAAATGGTGTAATGGTGTCTGACTTCTCTTTTGTGATGGTGACTGGACTGAGAAAAGGATACAGAAACATCGGTAACGCAAAGTGATTTAGTGCCAAGTACAGGGTAATGAGTATCCTGTGATGCAGAATTAGGTGAGAAGGTGTGCTGAGGTCAGATGAAGTGAGGTGGCGTTGGGTCGCGTACAGAAGGTGAGGCAGGTGTTCTAAGCGATGGAGCTGGAGTGTTGAGCTTGTCCTTGCGTGGCCCCAATCCGGGAGATAAGAAATGTAAGGTAGGTGTTCCTTGGGAGAAATACATGTATGCCAGTCTTATGGAGCTTCTGTAGAAGGAAGGAGGCTTTACCGAAGTCCTGAAGCGGGCGGTTGCCCAAGTTTTGTGCCTCGTGCTGCGGAAGGCGTGGCCTTGGGGTCCAAAGGTGAGTTGTTGTAGGAGATGGGCAGCGGCAATGGCCCATGGAAGTTACTGAAAGAAGCCATGTAAGACGAGGCACCATAGAGCCTTTTGCCAGAGTGATGGACCAGGAGTCAAGTGGTAGACGTTTTCAGGCGAAGGGCACTTCGGTCTCTAAGAATCAGTGGACTGACTGCTAGATTAAATGACTGCCTTACTGATGCACGAGTAATTATGAACCAGCCGGGTTGGCCATGTCGATGGAGTTAAGTGTATGCATGTGATCACCAAGCTCATTGACGCTGGTTTTCTTGATGATCAAGGAGAGGCCAAGTAAGTCGCATGTCGCTTACTTCAAGCTGACCACAATAGATCGGGTTTCGTTTAGACCGTGGAAGCATGTTTTAATTACAACCGCATGGGCTAAGTCGTCCGTTGGACTGCGATTTCTTAACCAACACTGGAAGATGACGAGAATTGTAGCGGCAACTTTAGGGAACACTAGAGAACTCAGTTATATTTCCAGCCACAGACATGGAACACAGTCAGGACCCTAGTTGCATATATGGAAAAGAACCACGACTCAAGTCACAGACGTGGAACACTACGGTAATTCCAGTCACAGATACGGAAATGAACATGATTCCGGTCACAAACGTGGAACACAACTACATTTCCGGCCAGAACCATGTAACACTACAATAACTAACAAAAAGTATGGAACACAACTAGTATGTTCCCAGCCACATACATGGAACACCATTTTCACTCCAGCAGCAGACACCTACCACCATGAATGCCTCTGCACACGGACACTCACCATCATGAATGACTCCACACTCAGAAAACTTTACAAGACTCATTAACTGAAAAAAATGAGCTCTTCAATGGAGTCAGCTGCCTAAATGATGGGCCTGTTTGGTGCACGCAGAGTCGTAAACTAAACCTGTTTGGTGCACATACACTAACAACCTATAGCTATTTGGCACACATAAACTCAGAACCTAGTTCTGTTTGATGCATAAATATTCGTAACCTCAAGCTGTTTAATACACGATATGTATCAATACCAAGAGATTCATACTGTTGTGACCCATTATAAGGCTAACCCTATAACTCGTGGGTGAAGTAACGCTAAACGAATCCTCCCATTGTGGTCAAGGACGATGTTCAGCCACAGAATATGTGCGAAGTTCAGAAGCAAAAAGAAAACGTCGTAATACCATTTTCTATTAACCCCTTTGAGCTCGACGTTCTTTGATCACAACAGTTCGATTCCTTGAACACAGCAGTACGATTCCTTAATATAGTTGTATGATCCTTTGACCTAGAATCTAAGGTCCTGGTCCACGGCTACGCCACTATACCCCAAGGTCTTACCGTCGCGTATTTTCTTTTTTATGTCACCTGAAACGGCACAGGCAACTGAATGCCCTGAGTAAGGCCATTTCATTAAGGCTGCATAATATATATATATATATATATATATCCCTGGGGATAGGGGAGAAAGAATACTTCCCACGTATTCCTTGCGTGACGTAGAAGGCGACTAAAAGGGGTGGGAGCGGGGGGCTGGAAATCCTCCCCTCCTGCTTTACTTTTCCAAAAAAGGAACAGAGAAGGGAGCCAAGTGAGGATTTTCCCTCTATGGCTCATTCCTCTGTTCTGAGCGCTACCTCGCTGACGCGGGAAGTGGCGAATATGTATAAAAGAAAAAAAATAAAAGAAATATATACCGCAGGCTAAGCTAGGTACCCATTTTGTCGACCAGCCCTTAAGAGAGGATGAACAGATGGGCTGACTGTGGACCGACTGCCACGACCAGGATTTTAACCTATGCGGGCTCGATCCTTTGAGGTCCGTCAAGGGGTTAATACTCTTAAAACTTTGCACACAGTTATTTTCGTTACGTCTAATAACAAGCTACTCGATCAGTCTATACAAAAGCACCATAATGCACTGCAAACACCATGCTACCAGTTTCGACCGTGAACTTGTCAGATGACCGATGGACGGCGTCTGGTAGAGGCTCCCCAGGTTAATATAGGCATTCTACCAACGAGGAAAAGCAGTTATTACAGTGTCTTCGCGACCGCCATAGTTACGAAATGTATCAGTTGTTTTCTTACCTTATAGGCCAAGATATAGTTAATAATACTTACTGTTCTCTGTAATGACTCTTCATGTATAACGAAAAATGGGAAATAAATTGTTTACTATTGATAATTCTGAACACAGGGGAGCCATTCAACTCGCCCCTCTGCAACATTACACCCACAGTTTGTACCTGCCACACAGCTACATCTAAATCGTCACCAACATGAATGCCTCATCACTCTCACCAAACACCCCCATCAGTCAGCTGTAAATTCACTTCGCCAGCGCGTCCCAGAATCAAGCACTCACTCAAAATCGCATCAAAACACTGCATTCTGATCATCTATTTCTCAAGGGGCGAGAGGACGTTCGGTAACCTCGGCTTTTATCCCGAGAAACTTAAATGTGGTTTACATTTAGTTCATCAGTTCGAAGATACATGGCGTTAGGGTTTGGATTTCATCTAGTATCATTTTGTCTTCTTTTTCAGTGACTGCGGCTTGAAGGGATTCTGCTTCCCCCATGAATCACTTTTGCAATATCTCTCTTGCTTGAATATTTTCACATAGTTCGACTGTTCTGAGTGGGACAAAATATTAAAGTGGAATTGTTTGGATATCAGTGCTTAAACTTCCCCTCGAGCATTATGGTTCGATCCTAGAGTAGGACGGGGAAAACCATGTGTGTGATAGACTTGCCCATGACCGTGATATTTTAAGGTTCATGTCAAAGGCTGGGCTAACATCTCCAAGAGTCGTACAGTCGTGATCAAGGGATGGAAGTAAAGGGCAAGAGGAGTCACCACGGACCAGCAGCAGCAGCAGGTGATTGTTATAACAATCACATGATTGGGATGTCGTCAGGGAGAGACTAAATGGGTCTCAGCTTGATGGACTGACTGGTTCTGTCTGATTACCGATCAGCTGCTTCATTAGGAGGGTGACTGACTGGTTGGTAAGTGGATGGTTGGCTGGTCTCTTGTTGGGTGGTTAGCCTTAGTTCACTGCTTCTCTGTTGGCTGGTTAGCTGGCTGATTGATTGGTCCTTTGCTAGATAGTTATCTTGATGGTTGACTTGTCTCTTGTTGGATGTTTAGCTTTCTTTAGTAGACTGTCTGACTAGCTAACCAGCTAAATTGGATCATCCTTAATCCCTGATTTAATTTCGCACAGTTACAAGCACCGTATCTATAGAAGGGAAAACAAACTCTTTTTCTTGTCCCTAACCGCTAAAACAATTCCTTCCTCTACAGAAACAGTCTTGTAGTTCTCTCTACAAGACTTTGAATCATCCTGTCTACAGAATAAGTAACATCTCTGTTTCCCACGAGATCCTTTGCGGCACAAGCTGAGAACGCACTCCACTCAGTCCAAGCAAGGGCAGTGGGGATTATTCTGGTAAGCCATAACAAGGATTACTTTGATCCTCATCCTGGACTGGCACAACTACTCCTTCTAGAGAGGGCAACAGCTGAGGGGGCACCACTAAAGGGGCAACGTTAGAAAGGGAACACTGGAGAAGCAATAACCGGGGAGGTAAAACTAGAGAGGCAACACTAGAGAGGCAACTCTAGAGAGGCAACGCCAGGCCACCATCAGAGAGGCAACACTGGTGGGGGTCTGCACCAAACCCATCACCGTGACACACTGCCCAGGCCTCCAGCGTCAGTCGACCATTCCCACGCCAGCTTCACACGACTCCTGACACGCCAGCCTCACACGATCGCTGCCACGCCAGCCTCACACGACCTGTATACTGCCAGACTTGTTCGACCCCTGCCACTCAAAGCCTCATAAAACTCCTGTTATGCCAGCCTCACACGACCTCTTCCTCATTTGAACCTCGCAAGACCAGTCACCAGTCACATGAGCATCAGTACATCTAGGAACTATTATCCCTTAAGTAAAGTAGCTCAGTGGAACAACTCACATGTATTTTCTGTTCTTTTTTCAAGTTATGTACGTCATATGTTTCTCATTCCCAGGGCATTATTGCCCAAGTAGCTTAACGTCCGTAGTCGGTAAAGTTATGAGAACCATCATTCAAGGCAAGAGTGTAAATCATACAGATGATCACTTGATAAACGATTCTAGGCAAGGCTTTCGACGAGATCGTTCATATCTGATATATCTGCTTGATATCTTTTATGATATCGACAAGCGTGATGAAAGTAAAGTGGTTGATGTGATCTATCTAGATTTATCAGAAAACAATCGATCAAGCCCCACATCAAAGATTTAAAAGCATAACCTACGTCACATGACATAGACGGTGTTGTGAGTCGAAGTTTGGAGGACTGGTTGAGTGGCCGTAAACAGAAAGTAGTGACTGATGGTCAAGCCTCAGAGAGGTTATGTGTAGCAAGTGGTGTGTCGCAGGGATCAGTCTTGGGACCGGTTCTCTTTCTCATAGATACTAATGACGTTGATGATAGGCTGCGTTATTGGAAACGGAAGGATGGAGTGAAAAAATTTTTTGAGCGTATACGGAATAGAGTGAACTGGAACGGTGTGGTATACTGGTATCAACGTGCTGTCAATGGACTGAACCAGGGCATGTGAAGCGTCCGGGGTAACCCATGGAAAGGTCTGTGGGGCCTGGATGTGGAAAGGGAGCTGTGGTTTCCGTGCATTCCACATGACAGCTGGAGACTGAGTGTGAGCGGATGTGGCCTTTCTAAGTCTGTTCCTGGCGCTACCTCGCTCACGCGGGAAACGGCGATCAAGTATGAAAGAAAGAAAGAATTGTATATATTTTTTTTCCCCATTTCCTTTGGTCTTTTAATGCCTGTGGCCTCCCACCCCATCTGTTGCCACCTGCACCCACTGCTGTGCCACCCACGTACGTCACCCAAGCCACTGTCCTCCACCACACCGTCTCACCACAGCTCGCCGTCCAGAACCTGTCACTGTCACCCGTAACTACCACAACTACCTGTTCTACCACCATCTGTCACCACTCCCCAGAGGGCCTACTACCACCACTACCCGTTCTGCCACCATCAACCGCTACTCAGATGGCCCATTGCCGCTACCACCACTACCCTCACCCCACCTCCCGGCAGTAACCCTCCCCCCCCCCCTCTCTCTCTCTCTCTCTCTCTCTCTCCCCCCCCCCCCCCCCTCATAGGGACCCGGTCAAGCCGTGCCGGCTGGCCGGTCACCTTAGTTAAGACAGAGATTTAATGGCATTTTTTTTTTTGTGATCTGTGGCCGCCTGTGGGAACCACGTTAACCTCCCCGTCCATAGGGTGTCGAGTAGGGAGGATAAGGGGTGGGGGGGGGGGCTTAGATACACTCCGACACTGCCATTCCAGGTTGTTTAGCGTTGGGACGCTGCCATAAGGATGTGGGTAACGGAGTTCGTATCGTGGAGACCTGGCCATATTGCTTTATTGCCTGACGCGTCACGAGAAAGTTTAATGGACGAGATGGAATGTCAATTATCGCAGTCTTGAACGCCTCGTAAACTCGGGGGATATTGGTCCCTGCTTACGTCAGTCCTTTAGGAATTAAGAGAGTTCGTAAATTATGTCTTTTTAGGCCTTAAAATTTCCCCATATGACTGTGTGTATTCGTTCCTTTAGGATTTGCGAATTATTTAAATAAATAGGTCCAGTAATTTCAGAATGGTGCCTGAGGATTATATTTTCTTCGGGCGTATATGTTATATTAGAGATTCTCTTTTGGCCATTATACCTGATTATATTATTACATTGAAAGGTTTTCTGATATATTATGTAAAAGTTACTTTTCCAAATTACCTTGAAAAATCTTTCAGTACATGTTGGAGTTACCTCCTCAGATTACCTTGAAATGCTTTGAACGTGTTACATTGATTACTTTACTGTGCTCAAAGGTCGTCGTGTCGTGCTCAAGGGTCGTTATGTCGTGCTGATGGGTCGTCGTGTCGTCGTACTCAAGGCTCCTGCCTGTGTGGCCAAGGGTCGTCGTTTTGTCGTGCTCAAGGCTCCTGCCTTTGTGGCC
This sequence comes from Panulirus guttatus, assembly GCA_032361385.1. Taxonomy (NCBI): domain Eukaryota; kingdom Metazoa; phylum Arthropoda; class Malacostraca; order Decapoda; family Palinuridae; genus Panulirus; species Panulirus guttatus. Next base: position 4,698 of record JAUUDW010209393.1, on the reverse strand, counting down.
AAGGGTCGTCGTTTTGTCGTGCTCAAGGCTCCTGCCTTCTTGGCCAAGGGTCGTCGTTTTGTCGTGCTCAAGGCTCCTGCCGTCGTGCTCCTGGGGTTAAGATGGCACCGTGCCACTTGTGGCGGCACTCTGCCACTTGAAGCGGCACCGTGCCACTCCAGATACCGTGATAAGGCCCACCACACATCGGACTGTTAGTTCTCACTAAACTCTTAACCATGTTCATAATTTGAGTTAATGAAAGGCACAATGCGCTTCGTGCTAGGCTTGGACTCTGGGGTTGTGGGTTGATGAGGTGGAGAGGTCCATGGAGGTTTTGCCCCGGGGTTGAAGTCTCCACCCCAGCACACGCAGTTGGCTGGGGGCTGCCCTGCCCCAGCTTGGCACATTTTCGCCCATGGTGCGTGAGTGTCTCTTCATATTTAACTTAATTTGTTGAGCCAGAGGGAGAGGTGGGTGGGGGGCCGTGCCTTCTGCTTTACTATCCCGTTTCTACAACAGTTTAAATCACGCCAGCAGATAACCTCGTCATAGACCATCGGGTCTCTTGCTAACTGTCCTTCCCATGTCGTTCAGCAGATAACCTCGTCATAGACCAATAGGTCTCCCATGTCCTGTCATGTCCTCCATCAAATAGCAGTGTCAAAGACCATCAGATTTCCTGTTATCTCTCCTTCCCATGTACTGTCATGTCTTCCTGCAGATAACCTCGTCATAGACCATCAGGTCCTCTCGTTTTTGTAACCCTTCCCATGTAGTGCCATCTCCTCCAGTAGATAACCTCATCATAAACCATCAGGTCTCCCGTTATCTGTCCCACCCATGTCCTCCCATGCTGTAGGCCAGCCTGCATAAAGGATTAAGCGGTGGGCCATCAGCGCTCACTGTGACAAAAAAATGGGGTTTGTGGTTGCTTACCGGACGTCTCTGGGAACTGCCTCAGTGAGGGAGGTCGCCAGGACGTCCTTGTTGTTGTCGTTGCTGTGTTTGTTGTTGGGGTAGAGGGAGGGGGGTTGCTAGGCCACGGGTCACTCTTTCGTAAGGCAGTGTGGGGGTGACGCGTGACGGGAAGGGTTCGTGTGAAATGAGGGGAAAGTCTGTCTCCTTTTTTTTTTTTAAGGGAAGTGAGAAAAGTGGAGGTCACTCTGCTTGGGAGAGCCGGGTAACAGAAGACCTGATGGTCTGTGACGAGGTCATCTGCTGGAGGACAGGACATGGGAAGGACAGATAACGGGAGACCTGATGGTCTGTGACGTGGTTATCTGCTGGAGGACAGGACATGGGAAGGACAGATAACGGGAGACCTGATGGTCTGTGACGAGGTTATCTGCTGGAGGATAGGACATGGTATCATAAATTCCATTGCGATCCGTAAATGTTGTATATGAACTTTTTGCCACAGTTGATGGGCGATGTGACCCCAGAGATTGATGAGTTTGATGCAAGATCCACAGGTATGGAAGATCCCTTCCCCCCAGAGAAAATAGTGTATACTAACACAAGGTAGTTCTCTCCTGACATGAAAGTTAGTGCAATCCTAATATTAGAGATAGTAACGTACTTATTAGTGCTATCCTAATATTAAAGATGGCTCTACCCCTACTAAATCTATCTTAAGATTAAAGATATCTCTACCAGTATTAGTGCTATCCTAATATTAAAGATAGCTCTTTCCTCGCTCCAATAGTGCTATCGTGATATTACAGATAGTTCCGTCCGTACTAGTGCCATCTGAATATTAAAGATAGCTCTGTCCTTACTAGTGCTATCCTAATATTAAAGATAGCTCTATCCTTACTAGTGCTTTCCTAATGTTAAAGATAGCTCTACCCCCACTAGATCTATCCTAATATTAAAGATAGCTCTTTCCTCGCTCCAATATTTCCCAAAATCTGAACTGCACTACATGTAACGCTGGGAACCTTGTGTGTGTGTGAGTGTGTGTGTGTGTGTGTGTGTGTGTGTGTATGTGTGTGTGTGTATCGGGCATCTGACCCTCTTGTTAATAGACGTTGGGAGATAACAGGCGGACGTAACCCTCAATTACCTCATGCAAGGGGAAAGCAGGTCAGAATCCAAGCGTAAAATGCGAGATTTTCGTGCATAATTGAACGGCAAAAACGGTTCCTCTCTCGCCCCTATCTCATCTTGGTGGGTTATCTTATCGCGGCCATATTTTACGGCGATGGTTTATGGTGGTCTTTGGCAATACTGGACGATCCTGGGCGTAAGGATGGTATTTCAAGTCGTGGGTGATGTGGTGGGCGACTTTGAGGGGTCTTGGTTGGAGAAGGGCTCCAGTCGGGTCTAGAAGGTGTCCAGAATGCACGCCAACTGGTTCTGGAAGGTTCTGGAATCCACACTAACGGGGCTCTGGAAGGTTCTGCAATCCACACTAACGGGGCTCTGGAGGGTTCCAGAATGCACGCCAACGGGTTCTGGAAGGTTCTGGAATTCACACCAACGGGGCTCTGGAAGGTTCCAGAATGCACGCCATCGGGGCTCTGGAAGGTTCCAGAATGCACACCAACGGGTTCTGGAAGGTTCTGGAATCCACACTAACGGAGCTCTGGAGGGTTCCAGAATGCACGCCATCGGGGCTCTGGAAGGCTCTAGAATCCACACCAACGGGCTCTGTAAGGCTGCAGAGAGCATAACCAAAGGGCTCTGGAAGGTTCCAGAATGCACACCACGAGGCTCTGGAAGGCTCTGGAATCCACACGAAGGGCTCTGGAAGGTCCCAGAATGCACACCCCGAGGCTCTAGAAGGCTCTGGAATCCACACGAAGGGCTCTGGAAGGTCCCAGAATGCACACCAGGAGGCTCTAGAAGGCTCTGGAATCCACACGAAGGGCTCTGGAAGGTCCCAGAATGCACACCACGAGGCTCTGGAAGGCTCTGGAATCCACCGAGGCACTCCGGAAAGTATGGGCTGGCAACCGCTGTTTATGCTGGGGAGGCGAGGTGGTAAATCGTCCATCCCTTCAGTCCAGCGGAGGCAAACACGTCCTCGCTGGACGCCGCCGTGATCCAGAGGCCGAGGGAGAGGGAACAACCCCAGCAGGCTGGTCTTCGTCTTCAAGGCATCGTGCAGATTAGTATTTCCTTCATGGAATCTCTTTCTGTTTTCTCTTTCCAACTTAAGTCTTCAGGTTTTTTTTCTGTTAACAAATGCCTTCCGTTTCTGATGGATTATTCGTTTATAATCCTACGGCTATTGGCGCTCCAAGCGATCATTGTTCCTTCTTAGAAATGTATTTTTTTCCCTGGTATTTGCTGCTTAGCATAATGCTCGTCATCAACCTTGAAGTCCAGTCACTGTGGCGCTTGTGTCCGTGTGTGTGTGTGTGTGTGTATCTGCTTAGCATATATATATCTATTTTCCGTCCCGCACATTCGGGCTCTCGCAGCCGAGAGCTTTTTATGACTCGACTTGAAGAGAGTCTCCCGCTGACCTCTCCGCTTGACCCTGGGTGTTGAGCCGTGATGAAGAAGCTGGAAGGAACATCATTCATTGGACCTGCACGTCGTTAGGAAGGCTGGGAACGTCCTAAACCCCCATTCAAAAGGTGTTTGAATCTCTCCTCAGCTCCCAGTTCCTTCGGCATCTTTGAATCTCTCACTCAGTCGTCTCTCTTTAAACAAAATATGGCTTTTGCAAAAGGCGAGATCCACCAATGGCATCCATGATTTTCTTACTGAGTTTCTGGTCTTCTGAGAGACTGAAGAATTCTGCGTTGTCTCCTTTGAGATACTGAAGGCCCTCGATAAGGTATAGTATCGGATCCTAATCTCCAGACTTCACTCTTTCGGCTTCTTCCCATCATTCCCTCATACACAGTTTTCTCTTTGGCTTATTATGTGCGAGTCTTGATAGTGTAATCCCTTTATCCTTATCGTATCACACTGGCGTTCCCCAGGCCTCTGTACTGTCTCCTACACACCTCTTTCGTGTCAACGATTTTCTTTCGGCTACAAACAACCCAGTGCATTCTTCAGCACCTCTTCCAAACCCGCGTCTGGGCACAGCTCCCAGTAGGACAGACTCCCTCCAAAAGCCCAGGTTTTTCCTAATTGTTCCTCTAGAACTCGACCAATTCCCAACTTTCATTGACGGCTGCTCAGTTCTGCTTTCCAGTAGGCGCCATCACCGCTGCTGAGACCTATTCCCCTGAAAGCCACTGAGAGTGTCCCTTCCCCTACTACCTTCCATATTCCCCATTACCTCAACAATTTCCAAATGTTAATGGCAGTATCTTTTTACTATTATCTCATCGTCCATTACAATGGCTGTTAAGAGAGAGAGATTTTAGGTACCACAAGCCATAACTTCGTCCAAGATTTTACGGTTTTTTCGACACTTTTTCGACAGACTCGAATGTGTCAAAAAGTGTTGCAAAATAATAGAAAAAAAAAGTCTATTTTATTCGTATATTAATGCAGGTGTGTTAAAAGCTACAGCTTTCCATTCGTGTAGTTCTGCAACAGATGTTCAGAGAGAGAGAGACATCCGTCCGCGAGCATGTATACATACACATACATAATACATACACATGCACATGAATACATATGCATGAACAGATACACCATCCAACACAGTTAGTGCAGCCTCTTCCCTGACAATGCTAGATGATAGATGCCATTTTTTTCCAACTTTACGTTAACTTTCGAAATATATTTTCCCATTATTATGCTTAG
>JAUUDW010209282.1:0-14333 GCA_032361385.1 Panulirus guttatus | reverse complement strand
CTCACTCTACCACGAACGTAAAGTTAGAGAAAAGACTTACTGATAAGCGACAAGCTTACCTGCTGAAGGTACTGCGAATCTACCTACATTCATTTCTATTTGTTGGATCTACATTTGTTCCTGCCGGGTCACTCATCCACTCTTTTCCTGGATGCGTCTTTTGTCATTTACGACAGCATTTGCTGTTTTTATTTTACTCTCTATTTTGTAAAGAAAATTTTTTTTTATCTTTGTATGATGCGTGACATGTTTTGGCGCTAACTCTTTCTCGTGGAATCCCCGAAAAGAAACTTCAGGGTAAAGTCCACATACGTACTTCCATACACCAATATAGTTTTAACCAAATGTAATCAATCAAACCTAATGTCTTTGTTGATCTTTAAAATCTTCGAATAATCGTAGTTATTCCTGGCCCTGACCTCGTTAATCTTCCCTGGAAAAAAAAATCCTGCCCACAGCCACTGCACACATCCTCCCAGCCACGCCAACACAGCCTCGCCCTCCTCGAAGCTCTATCCTCATTACTCTTACACACTAAACTCGTTATAATTTTGTTCTTCTGGTGATGAAGTCGTAAGTTTACAATGAAAAATGCAAACAGATTTCACAACAACAAAAAATCCCATGTAATAATGTCCCTTTTCCCCGGCAAACACATCAGTGCAAACGGGGCCAAATGTGAAATGTCAACTAAATCGTTACTTGAAACAACACTTCACCGTCTACACTGCATACTGTTGTGTCTCAGTAAGATGCCATTAGATAAGAAACATTCCTGTTTTTCCTTAACTTCATTTCGGTTGGCACTTGCAAGCAAACAGGTCTGGCACAAGAAATCTGTAGGTTGGGGCCTCAGCTGATGCTGCAGCCAAGAAATGTGGAAACATGGAATAATGGGAGAAGAGAACAGCAGTGAATGGGCGTGGTGAGAGTACAGCATACTAATGGTACACAAGGACGTCATACACAAAGGCGAGTGACGTACCTGCCGAACATTTCACAAAATGTCACTTCCTTTTAAAACTAAAAGCGTCACATTCGGCAGCTAACGACGTACAATAACGAAAACCTGTCTACAGCTTTTGGCATAACAATTACGTACATACTATCATTAAACTCTTTCACAAAAAGATGTAATTTTCAGCATTCGAAGAATGCACGCATGTACGATGCAACAGTAGCAATTACTGAGAGAAGTCAGGACCTGCAACAGCTACAAATGAATTCAGGTAATCTATTATTAGACCGTGAGGAGGAAGGGGACACACCCACCTTAAACAAAGAGTCACGAACAACAAAGGCGAAATACAATTCAATACCTTCCTGTTACCAGTGTTCAAGACCTGTGCTCATACATCAGTATACCGCAACTAAGTTTTACAGGAATTCTTGGTATTAATCACCAATACCAGAGGAACAAACAATGACCATACAACGGCAAACAAAACCAGTGAGTAAAGCGTAAAGACGATGACGCAATACCGGTCCAGCGCAACCTACGTGAAGCGACGGGACAGGACACACCCAGTGCAGTATTAGTGCATGATGTTAACTCGACCTAACCCACGCAAACATGTTGTCTGGCCCAGTAACATGATTCTCCAATTTTCTGGACTAAAATTTTTCACACATACTCGTACACACCCAAAGCAAAGGTAGCATATTTTACGTTACCTATGGCAATCGCTGTAATACTTGCATGTTTCTAAACAAATCCCATAATCATTACAAAAACATCTACCTTAATTAACCGAGTTTTTTTTGGCCTATGTTTGTACATTCATGGAGTAAGTTTCCGTCACGGACAAAAGTCCCCTTCAAGACCAGGCCTTAGGCATAAAAAGAGATACAACGTAAAAACAAAACATGTGAAAAATAAGTTTTAAAGGAAGTGGGAAATTTGTAGTTTAAAGAAATGTGGCCGGTCACAGCCGCCAGGAAAAACATAACACCCTTATGAGATCCAAAGCTTTGCCGTGTATGGAAAAGAGAGACATCACAACGGCCCAACGGCCATGTGATGCAGTGGCCTTTTAAATATTAAAAACGCTAGCTAATGGAGGCGGCACACAGTCTGCCGATTCTCGGTACCAGACTCCAGGGTGGTTTCCAGTCTATAAAGGTGGGAAAGAACACTGCAGCACGGGGCAAGTGTGCCAAGTTCTGAGGACAAGCGGGGATTGATGAATTGGACTGTCTCAGCTTCAACTGTATAGGGTAACTATGTATATATAGAACCTCCTGCATGTGAGGGGTCTACGATGCGTGCAGTATGTCCATTGGTGATGGAATCAGCGACAGACTCCTCCTTTGATGTGTGCAAGGTTACTGAAAACGCCAACAGACACTTAAGTACCCGCAAAAATAGTACGGTGTCCAAAGCACACACACAAAAATGAAAAGAATAGGAAAGTCAGATATACTGCGGCATAATGACCATTAAAGACCCCTTAAGAATGTACGCCAAAAACATTTTAATACTAATTTGCAGATTCGTGCAGTAAAATACGAAAAATATTCACAAAATATAAAATTCCGTTATAATACTGTACCAGTTAAGAAAACAACTATATGCATTGCTTTCATCAAGACATGAAAAAAAATATATAATCTTATCACTTTCATCAGCTGGTTCTAAAATTGTCCACTGATATGAAACTATACGGTATTTAAGATATGTATTCTTTTTCTAAATTACGTTACAATGTGGGATAATTTCAATATTCATTTTACTACCTTGAAGTCTAACGTCAGCAGCAACTTCCCACTATCGAAAAAGGGTTAGCGTACCATGACCTGGATTATCATATGAGTCATCATCATAAACTTGGAACCGTAACACAGCACGAGTCTAAGGGCAACAAAATGGACTTCCACCAGTGAAATTCGTATCCACTTCTCCAAGAATCCGTATAATACTTACGTATTCTAGTTTCTATATATATATATGTACCCTAACCTTCCCAATTCTTTTTATTTTTTTATCTTCTCCCTCAATCTCGCACACATTCCCATTTAAACATCAACTGTATTCATGATATGGAAACGTTAACAAATTCTAATGAAGCTAAAAATATACGTTCTGAATACTGTGGTATGCTTATCACTTTTTTTTATCAAAAAGATTTAACGTGAATAAAACTCAAAACAAAAATCTGCATCAATCTAAGGCCGACGTCTGTTCATCAATGGTGTACAAACTAAGAGAACCCTTTCCGTTCTAATTAAATACGGTGAAAAATTTTCAGTACGTTCTAAACTTTCCCACCAGCATTCGAAGGAATGATTGGTTCCTTTCTTTCCTCACTAGATGCATGTTCAAACGCCAGTCGTCACCAGCAACTTAACACCAGCAGAAACATCCACAAGATTCACTATCCAAAAAAAAAAGAAGGATGTTGCATTCTTACCCACGCGGGTATGATATAACCAATAGGGATCAGATGGCGTTAACAGCAACGTGTCATACAGGGACTAAACCAGATTATGACGAGTGATTCTGAATATGATGAACTAGGAAGACTCACTCTCCGAGCAGAGCAATAAGTGATGGATGACGCAACTGGTCATTGTGTATGCGGTGGCATTAACTGGCAGCCACACCCCACTTACGCATTGTACTACGTTTAGGTTAGGTAAGGTAAGGAAAGGTAAGGTAAGGTTAGGTTAGGTTACGTTACGTTACGTTAAGATGAATACACACGTCCTTCATATATACCATGGGCTTTGTTCCTAGAAAATGCTGATACAAGCAATTCACGTACAGGTACATCACCGACTTTCTGGCAACTGATGATCCGGAACCTCTTTTAGTCCGGACAAAATTTACGAGACGGAACTTGAAATTCCCGCGGCCGCCAAACTAGTTTACTGGGCGGCCACAGATGGCGTTGTGTGTGGCGCGCGCGCTCACTTGGATTGCTTACACTGCACTTGCTTGTAAGGATACCTCGATTTTGTGAGATTCTTAGCTAATCTTGTTTAAATTCAATTCTAGCTATGGTTTCTAAGAGAGATGCGAGTGTCAGTGGTGGTGTCCAAGAGAAAGTTGAACTGCTGAAAAAATTGGACCGTGTTGTTTCAGTGCGTATGCTGTAAGATATTGAAATTATATGCAGACAGTGATTCCAAGAAGCAAATGAGTATCAAGAAAATTATGAAACATGGTAAGAGTACTGAGCACTATCAAGTGATTATGGAATGGTTTCGACTACGTCGGAGCGATCGTGTGGATTTGTCAGGTAGCATGATAATGGACAAGGCTCAGTTGTTTCATAAGGAACTTAGAACATGAGCGTGAGTATAGTGAAGGATGGCTTCAGAGATTTAAGAACCGTCATGAAATTTCCATGCAAAAACTGTGTGGAAAAAAAAAGCGGTCTGAAAACCACGAAGAAGCTGCCGAGTACGTGAATGAATTTGCGAAGCTCGCAGCTGACAAGCACCTCCGTCCTGAGCAGGTGTACAATGCAGAGGAAACTGCATTTATTGGTGATGCACATCCAGGAAAACATTAACAACAGAAGACGAAAAAATTAAGTTTCTTGCAGTCCATGGTGCTTTAGAGACACGGGAGGTGTATAATTAGTGGGTTGGAGGTGTGTTGATGAATTATAATTACGTGACCAAGGCTAGTCCGGCAAAACTGTTAAACCGGCAAGGCTTTGGAACCAAGGGTGCCGGGAAATCGGTGGTGTACCTGTAAAAACACGATAGGCTTTCAATCTTAATGGGTTAATCGTTCCAAGCCTGTGACAATATTCCCTTAAGAGGGAAGACTTTATACTGTTTTAAGCTCTTATGCATACATTAATAATGATATAATGTTGTAAATGTTACAGAACGAAAATTATATAGATGCATACCATACTAAACAATAAACTGTTGTTTACTGCATGAGAAGAGGATGATGTTAAGCGAATGCTAATAACAGAATGGTTGAGCTGAGGAAAGTGTGGCCTAGAATAGTGTCATACCTAAGTAATAAGAGGGTTATCTTTAGTAGAAAAAAAGTGTTACTCAAGTGGACTAACATGGGGTACTATTGTAGCTAGCCAATCAAATATATACAATGATTCACTGTCATACTCATAAACAAATTTTTTATGTAGACAAAAGTAATGAGGCTAGCGAGGGTACAAATGGCAGCATGGGATATTTTGTTTAGTGAAGAGAAATGGTGAACTTGCTTGCTGAGTTGTGTTAAAAAAGGACTAGTGATAGGGAATACCTAATTTAAAAAGAGGGACATACATTACACGTATACACGGGTGAGTACGAAAGATGGTCAGCAGGCATTAATATATTATGTACTAATTTACAGGCATGCAAAGGAGGGACTTTTGAGTATGACTGTGCTGAAAGAGGCAACTGGTGGGATGTCTGAGCATTACCTTGTGGAGACAAGGGTGATAATCTGTACAGGATTTTGGTAGAGAGGAAATTATATGGGTGAGAAGAGGGTGGTGAAAGTAAGTGATCTATGGAAAAGTCTTGTGTAAAGAAAAGTAAGGGAAACTGAGCATAGAATGGCAAAATGTGAGAGTAAATGAAGCCATGGGAGAGGGTAAGGAATAGGAAGAATTTGGGGAATCAGTGCTGGCATGTACAAGAAGTGTGTGAAATGTGGTGGGGAGAAGGTGGGTAGGTGAAAAAGGGTAGAGTGGTGATATGACAAGATAAAGATGCATGAGAAATAGAAAATCAAGGTGTACAGGTGGAACTTACTGGAATGGAGCACAAGTTTTTGGATGATTGTACAAGAGAAAGCAAAGCAGCAAGAGATAAAAGAAAGATGCAGGGGCTGAAAAAAGAGGGCACATGAGAGTTGGGTTGAGCGAGAATTAGCATATTCTAAAGAGAATAAAATGTGTTGGAAGGAGGTTAATAGTGTGAGAAAAACAAGAAAAGAAATGGAAACACTGGTGACAGGGTAAGGTGCATGAAAGAGAACTTTAATCCAGACTCAGAAAAAGTAAGTTCATTCTACTCTTAATTATTGAAAAGATAATCTGGTAGGACCAATATGCTTAAAACATACGATTTCCCTTTGAAGTCTCCTGAAAAGTAACGGCCAACTCTGCATGAAGACTTTACCTGAAATCAGCCAAAACCAGTAGCCGCAATTACAGAGAATACGTGACAATTTGGATACAAAACTACAGCTTTTACATGAGTGACAAGCATGGAAGCTCATACAGAGGAAATTGTTATAACTTAAAGATTCTTTCATAAAAATAACAGCAATTTTGGACCCTCTGGCCTAATGTTTGCTCACACCTACAGAATAATAAGTTAAATAAATGAGAAAAAAGAACAATAAACTGTCTGTGATACAATGAGAATCACTTCTGAATGGCATAACACCAGACCACTGATGCACAGCAAGTACATAACAGGGCAAGAGGCCCAAGCTTTACATGAAACATACTCCCTATACAAGGAGACAGACACAGCTTGCAGACCTGGAAAAGCCACAGTTCACTCAAGAAAGGAAAACAAATCTGTAATACGAACAGAAAGACACAGACCATAAATTCAAAAATCATATGTGACCCATGAAAAAGAAAAAAATAATCATCAGTGAGAGAAAAAAATGTGTCTAATCATATGCAAAATGTATATCAAGAACCAAAACTTCCGTTGCCCCAATAATAACAGAAGATATATATGTAAATGACAGGCAGGAGATGAATGAGACACTAAAAAAGCATTATGAATTTGAGTTCAGTGAAGCAGTTACCTTATAGACAAATTACAAACAACCTCCTATACAGCAAATCCCCCTTGGTACACAAAACATCCCATGACCACACTGCAGGACTATGAGAGGGCTATCAAGAACATGCCCTTACATTCTGTTCCTGGACCATACTCCCAAAACTATCTTTCTAAAGAAATGCAAAATGACACTGATGTGAGTACTAACAGTCCACTGAAGAAAAAAAAAGCACCTGGAATCTGACATAATTTGAGAAAGTCTGAAACTAAATTACATTGCCCCACTCCACTGAGGAGAAAACAATAGCACCAGCAATGTAAATCATTAAAATTTTTAAGAATCTGAACTTCTTGTCATCAGATAATTTACGTACTCCAAGACAACACTGATATTGTTTCAAAGTAGGAGGATTATGTCTATCCAAGTTATCAGATCACTACAATAAAATTATAGGCCTGCTGAAAAATGAAAAACATATTTTGCAGACATTACAAAAGATTTTGATAAAAGTGACCTTAGTGTCATATCTTACAAAGTATTTGAGATAGGAATAAATGGAAAAGATGGAAGATGAATATAAAACTTCTTGACTTAGAGATCAAAACTTATTGTAAATCCGGCTATTTCTAATTCCTCTTAGGTAAAAAGATCAGTCCCCAAGGAACCATACTAATGCTCTACCATTTCTCACTCATATCTGACATCCATGCAAATACTAACCACATTTTTATACCATCCTTTACAGATGGTATTAGACTATGTAAAGAAATCTGAACAGTAGGAGACACTGAGATATTACAAGCAGACTAAACCAAGGCTTCCTATGAGCAAATGAAAATAACATGCTTTTTCAATCAGTTAAAAAGTTACAACTAATCTATTACAAGAGAAGGAAAGAAATGAAAAGCAGTATAAGTTACCGAACAGAAATGGACTTCATCGTTCTTCAGTAACATTGTGAAAGGTCTTGGAGTAATAGTGACAGACAACCTTACCTTCATCGAGTACAACAAAGTAACTGTTGTCCTTTAAAAAAAAGAAAAAAAAATTGGCTTCATTTCACAGACCTTCAGAATAAGAGAGGAAGAGCCAATGATGACACTCTTAAAGGCATAAATACTATCCCAAATAGAATACCACTGTGTGCTAAACAATACCCTTCGTAGCAGGCAAAACTGCAAAGTTAGATCGTGAGCAAAGATTTTTCACAGCCTGCAATAACATAGTCAAGGATCAGAATAACTAGGAATAACTTGTAAACAATAGGGCTCTACTCAGAGAGCAAATAGGAGAGGTATATCATAATTAACACAAGGAAAATCCTGGAATTTACATGGCATCAAAGGTCTCATACCCCGACAACTTGGGCTGAGCCCAAGCTACTGAGTTCGATCATTGGCTGACCAAACTATTGGAAGCCATAGCTTGCAGGCCTACTTGGACTTTTTCAAATATCCATCCAGGGTCTGCATGTGTCAAATAGACTTGGGCCCCAGATATTCAAGGTGTTTTCTCTTGTTGGGCTTATGCCAAAAGGGAAATATTTTTGAATGTAGGATGGGGACCATGTCTTCTAGGATTTTCCAAGTGCAAATAATAATATACCTCCCCTATCTGTGCTCCAGAGAATATAGCCTCAGTGATTTCAGTCATTCCCTGTAGTTCAATTCCTTTACCACATCAAATGCAGGCCATGAAAGATCTCTGCACATTTTCTAACAGCAATTTCACCAGCCTTGAAAGGGTATGTTAGTTCAGAGCACATTTTATCTGTGAAAGTATCAGGGCTTTGAAGACCATAACTGGTTTTCTCCTTTCTTGTCTGCAAAGTCTGCAAGAACAGCCTAAAATCTTCTTAGAATGAGCATCTGTTGTCTTGTTTTGTTTGCTAAAGTTAGATTGTCCGACATTATTATTCCAAGGCCTTTCGCATTGTTCAGTTATCATATGATGGTGTCTAAAACCTTCTAGTATACAGTAGTACATTTAATTCCTTTGCTATACCCATGCTAGAGGAGTTGGAACTAAATCCCATTAAAAAGTATATTGTTTTCAATAGCCCAGTTGGCTTTGTTTATGTCAGTGTGCAGTTTCTCAGTGTGTTCTGCTGACGTGATTTTCATCTTAATCTGACATCATCTTAAAAAGGATGACTCATGGACACATTAATGTCATTTACGAGAATGAGGAATAGAAGGGTTGCGAATACAGTTCCTTGGAAAAGCAGGTGTTTACCATACTCTACTGGACATAGCCTGATTTACAATGTGTAGTGATCTACTAATTTTTAAGAAGGTGTATATCCTATCCATCTTTCAGTTTTATGGGTTATTCCCATCTTATGTGTCTTATGTACTTTAACACAATGGTCACAATTTTCAAAGGCTTTTGCAAATCTGTTTATATCACATCAGCATTCAGTTTGTTCTCCAGTGCCTCTAAAATTTTATCATAATGGTCAAGCAGATGAGAGAGGCAAGACCTTTCCAACACGACACCATGTATAAATACACTTGAATACAAAAGATTTCAAACAGCAACTGGGTCTTTTTGATGCCATTTGTGATAGTATGAGAAATCAGAAAGTCATAAATTAGTGTATGGGAATAGTAGAAAAGCATACAAATTTCAAAGAGAAATACCAGTAAACTTTACATGCAAATAATGTCAGTTGTGGACTTGAAGAGAAGAATCAAGCAAGTCCATTCATAAATATATCTATGATGATACTTTCAAGTACTCTATTCATTACGTTAACAATCTTGTTGAAAATGTTCTTCGCCTCATTCAAAGTAAAATGTTTGCCCACGAGTGCATATCCAATTCTAAGAGAGAAATCAGATTTTAAAAATCTAGCCTTAATAAAGCAACAACATACTGAAGCAAGATCATTAAAGCCTTTGATAATTTTGAATGCCTGTCTTAAATTTCCTCTTACCCTTCTCCCTTTTAGCTGAATAAACATAAGACAATTAGCTGTTCCTCATAGGATTTCCTTCTCAGTCTAAGAATCATTTTGGTGACTTGCCAATGTACTCTCTCTCTGTCCTTTCATTTTATTGGAGCAGGAAGACTAAAATATCACACAATATTCAAGATGGTGATGGACCAATGAACTGTAATAAGTGAGGATAGTTCTTAGACCAATTTGAAAGCCCTGTCTATGAATCCAAAAATTCTGTTTGCCCTTTTAACTGCTCTTACACTAACTTCCACTGCCCCACTCCACTAGAGAAAAAAAGAGGCACTCACAAAATTACTAAACAATAACAATTCTGTTAAAATTCTTGACAGAATCCTAAAGATGTAAACTAATTGACTACATGGAATTTAATAATCTATGTAATCACTAACCTTCAGTGAACACAACATAATAGTTGCTTCTTCCAAGAAAAATGGTCAGCTGGGTCTTAAGACCCTTCAAAACGAGAAGAAAAACCAGTGACGACAAATTTCAAAACATGCATACTCTTCCAAATACAAAATAGCTGTGTCCTAATATCATTCTTAAGAGCAGGTGAAAGTGTAGATTTAGAAAGTGCGCAAAAAATCTTTTACAGCTAACTGACACTGTAAAGGATCTAAACTGCTGCAATTACAACAGCTAAAATCAACGAGACTGTACTCTCTGGGGTGTGAACAAGACAGTTGGACATATCATAATTTACACAGATAATCCTAGAAGGTATGGTTCTTAACTCATACTCAAAAAATTTTCACTACTAACATGACATGCACGGAAGGTGTAAAATATTACAACATAAATAAAAAACTGCTATAAGCATAAGAGAAAATGGCTCAAACATACAGGGCTAATTCAACATATTGCCTACAGCCATCGGAAATACTATAGGGTGTGCACTGGAGAAATTTAAAAAGGCCCTAGGTAAGTATCTTCACAGAGTATCTAATCCTGACCAGCAGGCTGTGGTTATTACATATATCTGAGGGCCGAAGACTCCAAAAGCTTGGTCTGTCAGTCACCCACCTCAGCAGTTTGAACTTATCCCTAGATGTGGGAGCTAGAAGTACTCTGAAGAGAGAAAATAGTACACTTAAAAGTAATATGATATGCAGTGTGCATAGTGTGTGTTCTACAAGGTAAATGTGAACAGGTTCGTCAAATCACATGGATGTAATATGTTGGGAAAATACTCTGCTGTAGGTGGTATAAAACTAGAAATAGGAATCAATAAATATAAAGCATAAGAGTGGAAATATTAATGAAACCTGTACAGGGTTAGGCAAGAAAGCTACACCATGATAAGATTCCAGAAAGCTGGATGGGGAAATACATGTTTGGAAGAAATTCAATCTGCAAGAAAATGGTGGAAGATGAAAACTGTAAAAAATAAAACCCCAAATAAGAGTTAAAAAGAAGGTAAATGATTTCAAAGGAAAAAAATCAGGAGTGAAATACAAAATGTCAAAAACATTTGTATCGTATTAAGTTCCATGGCCAAAGGAGGGGTTTTCTTCAAGCTATGACCCAGGTTAAGTTGCAGGTTAAACTTTTTTATGTAGGGCCTCCCTCATGCAAATTCCAAACAAGAGTTTTGAACCTCATGCCATTCAATTCTTAAGATGCTGGAAAACAAGTTTTTAAAGTCTCATTTGTGTGTGATTTAGACTTACCATGTTATAACAAAGGCAAGTTACAGCATACTTATCGATGACAGACAGACAACAAAGACAGGTACAGCATTCCCTAAAAAAACAAATCAAACTAGAATTATGGGTCTTGTGCCATTTAGTTACTCTGATGCTTGGAAACGATTGAGGTGGCTTACACAGTGACAAAAAAGAAAACACGAATCACCGGGAGGGCTTTGTGTGCCTTGCAAGAGCAGCTGTGATATAGATCAACATGGCAGAGGCGGCAAGATCAAGCTTGACGGAGACAATGAGGTCAGTCATGGCAGGGGTGGCCAGGTGGAACATGGCAGAAGCAGCAAGGTCAAATGCCAAGCGCAACCATCTGGGAGGTCACATTAGGTACCCAAGCGGTTCAAGGCCGACAACGACATATATATATAAGCTGGAGTCCTGTTCTTCTTTACTCATTCTGTGATCAAGACTCTGTCGAAACGTTAGAATCAGCATAGTGTTTCCCATCCAATCTGTGTTTCTCTCACCCCACCACATCACCAGATTGTCATGGAATATTCATATACTTGCTTTGTTTCAGTCTCAGTCTGCCTCAAGCTATTGTGCAGTCAGGTTGTATACAAAGAATTGTGACTTTATCTATCATATAATTTTGCAATTCTTACAATTCAAAATGGCATCAAGTGAGAGAGGAGTTAAAAGAAAGCGTGGAAACTTCATATTGTATAAAAAAGTTTCATTTGATTTAACGGACTTTTGGCATTAACGGACACACACACACATCCCTCCTATTAGTTCATTAAATAGAGGGATTACTGTACTGTCTATTATTTTACTAAAATTGACCCAACAGCTACCTTCTCCCTAACTACAATTGTCAGGCTAATAAACAGTGATAAAAAAAATACATCCATGATTCTTGCTTTCTGCTGACCTGGCACAAAATTGTGCTTCATAAACATATGTTAAATTTCGCAGGAAAAATTGTTTCACTTTCCTAAACTTCTATACAGTTATACACATGACTAAATTTTAAATGAAAACATTAATCAACTTTTTTGCACCAACTTAATACTGTAAGGCTTCAAGTTACCATGTTCCAAGTTGCAATGCTACAGACTTATAACACTTTAGAATTAGCATACTTTGCATCACCTTTTGACACCGAGCTTCAACTTGCAAATGATTGGAAAAATACATTGTCTATGTGTCTTTTGTCAAAAATAATATATTCTTGTGATAATAAAGTACTCTACCATAATTTTAAGTATGTGGGTACTTATCATGCAAATCTTAATTATGTCATGGCAAAACACCATTCACTTTGTATACCACCAGCTCAAAAAATATTTTTTTTTCACCACTACCCCATCATTTACCACATCTACAGTAGACGTTTCGTTAAAGCTGAGTGCCCTCCAGTTACCTGGTGTATACCTGGTGTAGTCTTTAGAGGTCTTCACCCAAACAGTCCAGGCTTGGCCCAGGCAGCAGGATTTGGTCACTAGTTGACCAAGGTACTTCAATTTTTAATGTTTTAGTTGAATTATACCAGCATTATGGAGTTTAATTTCCTTTGCATACTGAGGCTTTCACTAGGTTACAAATTAATTCACTACACAAAACCATGTGATAGAAGACAGACAATATTACCTTGATACATTTCACCAAAAACATTAAAAATCATTGTAAATCTGGGCTGGTAGGTAAAATCAAGCAGTGTTTGTAGATTTTAACAATGTACAGAAATGTGAGCAATGCTTGGTAAAAGCAGCTGCCACTAGTGGGACAAAGCAAACATTCACAATCTGACATATAAAATTAATGGAAACATGAGCAATAACAATCACATATCTTAGTAAATTTCTACCATAGTTTTGCTACACATTGAAATTACCTTTGTACACTAAGTAATTCTGCTCTGCAATGGTGGTTTAGTATTCAGATTTATATATCTATGTCGATACTCTGAAAGTTTATTGAAACTTTACAAGAGACGTGTTCTGCGGAGAAAATCTACCTCATCAGGTGTAAACAATTTTATCTAACTATATCTCTGATGCCTGTTCCCTCCGGGAAATCCCAAGGGGAGTGGCCACTGCAAGAGAGTCTCCATGTGTACCCCTGTCCGTACATGCCTCCCTTGCATACACCATTATCTGCATTCTTCTACTGTTTCTCTCCCTCTAGTACTCTTTCAATCTATTTCCTCATAATAGGTGGTCTTCCTCTTACACTAACCCTTTAATCATACTATCATACACTCTCCTTGTAAACTCCCGATCTCATTTTCTTTCCACATGCCCAAACCCACCTCAAAGGATTACATTTCACCTACTCTGGCACTCCACAATTCATTCCCTTTGTATTCCCTGCCATATCCAATCTCTTATACACTCCCTCATTTCTTTGTTCATTCCATCTAGTCATACCACATGCTCCTCTCAAATACCTCATTTCCTCAGCCTAGATTCTTGATCTCAATGAATCATTCCATGTCCATGATTCGGCTGCATAGGTCAGGGTCAGGAGAACTATGTTGTCCCTTGCTCCTTTCTTCATATCCATACTTACACCTCTAATCTTCATTATTTTATTAAGGGGCCTAATGACTCTCTTACCCTATACTCCCATATTTCTCCTACAGCACTAAACTTACCCAAAACAGCTACCAAATACATAAATTCTGTCACCCTTCTAGTTTTTCTCCCCCCATATTTATAACACAGGTCAGTACACTTTCTTTTCTCAATCCACAGGGCCTTTGCAAAATCCATACTTTAACTCTGTTTCCTTTCAAGCATCTTTACTTTACTTTTATTCACATTACCTCCGATCGCCTACACTTACAAGCATATAAAACACTTGCAACTTTCTACAACTGCTCTTCACTCTCAGCAACAACACAGTATCATCCAAAAACAGGCTTGTCACTAGCCACCATACCTCACCACCACACTTCATCTCTGCACCCATCTTCCCTAGAGTTGCTTTCATTTCTTTT
>JAUUDW010209061.1:0-14335 GCA_032361385.1 Panulirus guttatus | reverse complement strand
GGATGTAAGCACCCGTTGGGCCATCTCAGCCTTGCAGCCCCCTCGTCACCTGTGGTGTCCCTGTGGACACAAATCTTAAAGCATCAACTTTTCGGCGTCATTAATCATCCGTCCCTCTACCCCAACCATTGTACCGTGATCAGACCTCGTCTGCCACCCCTGGATGAGGGGGGGGGTCGCCTTTTGTAATCCATCCTAAGACGGCGTTAATGCCCCTCCCGTTACCCTTCACATTCACACACACACACACACACGCACCAGCAGCTTGTGCCTACATTACCATAAGAGCTTCCTGAAGATAGATTTATGTCCTCGCTCGCTGACTTACGACCCCGCTCGGAAAACGCACGCAGGCGGCGGGGTGGCTTTGAGCTGGCTGGCCGTGGGGGCTGATGGCCCGAGTGTAAGAGGGATGATGGAGTGAGGCGAGGGAGTGCGGTGGGATTGCTGGAGTGGGGTAAAAGGGGTGTGCGAAGGGTGCTGGAGGGAGGGGAAATGGATGTGGGAGATGATGGAACGGGGTGCGTGAAGTGGGTGTACAGAATGAAGAAGTGAGGTAAAGAGCAGTTGGAGGATGACAGAGAAATGTAAAGCGGTTTGAAGTGTTGAAATTGTAAGTAGGACTGCTAGAGAATATTAGAAGTGCGAGGGATCTTGGCGTGAGTCACAGGATATGAGGGTTGCTAGTTGAGTCACAGGGATATAAGGACTACTGGGTTGAGTCACAGGGGTATAAGGACTGCTAGGTTGAGTTACAGGCATATAAGGACTATTGGGTTGAGTCAGAAGGATATAAGGACTACTAGGTTGAGTCACAGGGATATAAGGACTGCTGAGTTGAGTCACAGAGGTATAAGGACTGCTGGGGTGAGTCACATGGATATATAAAGACTGTTGTTTGGAGTCACAGGACTATGAGGGCTGCTGGCTTGACTCACAGGATTACAAGAGTCGGTGAAGTGAATTACAGGAATTCGAAGGTGTCTTAAGATGAGGCAGAAAGGTATAATGATGAGAAAGAAGAGACTGGAGCTCCCCGGGGTGAAGAAGTGAGGCGCGGGAGCTCTTGTGGGTAAGTACAGTGTTATGGAAGCTGTCAGGGAGATTAATGCGTGTGTGTGTAGAATACTGAGGGTAAAGTACAGAGGATGTACAGGACCGTGGGTTAAGGCACACGAGCACTGGGGTGAGGCGGAGGGACGTGTAGAGTAGACTTACTGCAGATAAGAGTTAGGGTTAGTTATCAGTGGCCTGTTATCCCTGGTAAGAAACCTGGTGGTCAGAAAAACTAAAAGGCACTAGAGACCTTACGAGGTACGCAGGAGGCCACTGGAAGTACACAGAGGAAAGTGGAGAGGTCATCAGATTACCATGGTGGTTCGTGTGGATACAGTGATAGATATTTGGAAGCCTAGAAAGATGGTACGGACCGGGGGAAGGGAAGTGGAATCTCCAGAAGGTATATGTAGGCTGTGTGAAGTCTAGATGCTGTGGAAATAGTTTTGGTGTTTAGAGACGGCAAGAAAAGGTACTTAGGAGCAGTACAGTGTGTTTTCGTGGCTCTGAAAAGTACCTAAGATCAGTAAAAGTTGAATAGACGCTGTGGGAGTTGTAAATTTGTAACTTGTAAAAGTTGTGAAAGGCATGTAGTTTATGGAAAACCCAAGGAAGCTGTGAAATATTCAGCGTGAGGAATGAGAGATAGCTGACAGATACAGAATGTGTCTTAGAAATGTGACAGGAGATTTAAAGCTGTCTAAGATGCTTGGGTGCTGTGAGAGGGGATTAGGAACAAAGAAGGTGTTTGGAAGCAGTGACAAGTGATTAGGAAGCTGTGAGAGGTGCCTGGGGGCTGTGGTACGATGCTAAGACCTGCGAGCGGTGCCCCAAAGTCATTGGAGGTGCATGAGAACTGTGGAAAGTTTGTGAAAGCTGTTATAGGTACCTAAGAGGGTCAGTACTTGGAAGTTAAGGATGTGCCTGAAAATTATGGGAGTTGTCAGGAAGTTATAGGGGATGTTTGGGAGCTGTAATATATATGCCCTGCAGATATGAGAGGTGCCTGGAATCTCTGTGAGGTATCTTGAGGTATGGAAATTGCAGCGTGTGGGAGTTACGAGGAGCAAGAGGCTCCTGGGTGTGATGGGAGCTACGTACGTGGGAGATAACTGGAAGCTATGGGAAATGCTCAGGGGTATGGGGGGATGCCTGAAATCCATGGGAAATATTCTGGGATGTGCTGAATATCGTTGAGAGTGGAAGATGTGTTTCCAGGGAATTACAATAGATGTCTGAGGATATCCAGGGTGCCTGAAAACTATGATGAGTGGTGTCTGGGAGGATAGGTGGTGCCCAGGGCGTCGCTGGGGTGAGACCCCGGCCCGGCCAGGGACACAGGAAGTCCCTCAGGCTCCAGGTATGCTAATGTCACTATAAATCACAGTGGCTGATATCCTCATTGTGGGGGTAAGGGGCGTGGGGTGAGGCCAAGAGGAAACGAGGAGCTGAGCAGGATGGGAGACAGATCCGCAGGAGAAAAGGGAGTGTTGGAGATCGAGTGGAATAGGATGAGCAGGGAGGAGGGGTTTAGCGAGAGGATGGAGCACGAGGAGGAGTAGTCACGCTCTAAGGGTGGAGAGACAGGCCGGGGTATGTCAGTGCGGAGGATGCTGACTCAAAGTGGAGTGGAGTGGGGGTAATGTCTCGTGGTGGCTCTGCACGGGAGTGTATCCTGTGTCGGGGTGAAGGAGGTGATGTCTGGTATTGGCGTCGTGGATGGTATCCTGCGGTGGGGTGATGGGGAGAGTGGGTGTCTGGTATCGTCAATGGCAGATGGTGTTTTGTGACTGAGAGGATGTGTGTAGTAAAGGTGCCTCAAGGAACAGTAACTCATCCTGGGGTGGAATGAATGGTGTCTGCCATCGATATCTGGTGTGGATGTTGCCACTGATCTCATTTTGAAGGTAGAGATGGTGGTGTCTAGTCCTGAGGGTCTAGGGCCAAGTGGGGAAAGAAGAGACATCGTCTTGTTATTTATGGTTGACGAGATGAAGTCTATCTGCACAATCCAGGTTCACGTCAAGAAAGTTATCACTTACTCTTCTTGACTGACATGTCGCTCGAAAATATATATTATTGAATCTCAGGTACCGTATAATGAAATGTACAAAGCATTATTAACCGGAGAATCTTTTGTGTGATGAGACGACCATCATAACAACAGAGCAAGGAACAGCAGTCGACAAACGTGCATACGAGAGGAGCTCATGTGTGAAACAAGAGACGGGCTCACAGAAGCAACCTTATGAGACAATGAGTCTGCCTCACGGAGGAATTTGAAACAAATCTTGAAACATAGATGAAGAACGTAAAGAGAAATAATTCCACAGTGACAATCTCAAAAATAAGAATAAAAGAGAATAAGATAACCAGAAATCAAAAGAAAGTAGACAGAATGAAATGGTGAATAAAGATTGGAGTGGAATATGATTAAGAGAGCAGTGTAATCATCTTTGGATTCCAAAGGTTAAAAGCTAATTAGTGAAAATTCTCTTACAAAGGCACAAAGTGTAAATACACCCAGCTTCTCTCTGTTTTGAAGACCTCAAGAATATTTCCATGAATATTCTTTGAAGGAAAATTTCGTGATAGCCTGTAAAGAAATCTTGTAATAATCTTTATGTAAACGTGATGGCATGTTCCATGTCCCGAATTACTGAAATCTAGTGCGATTCTGACTACAGAAATACAAATAACACTGTTTACCACTGTTAGCGGGACACAGTCTGACTTAACTACCAGTGTTATGAGCCGGAATCTTAGATATGATATGTGACGTGGGAGTTTTCCGAGTAATCAAGTAATCAAACCACGAAAAAAAAAAAGTAAGAGTTCCCACACAGATTTCATGGGGCACTATAGAAACTTCAGGTGATACATTTCCAGTAGCTCTCTTTCCAGGCTTGGTCACGGGTTCAAAATATCATAGACCTCTTGTGCGCTGTCAAGCGATGTTATTCTCTGAAGGAAAAGGAGAAAAGCAAAGAAGGAAAACTTGGAGTCACAGACGTTTTCTCTGGTCAGTCTTTGGGCAAAGTTGCACACTGCATCCAGATCAATATTGAATATAGCAATACTAATGGATCTGTTATTCCCGGCTTTCCTTTGCCATACGTACAGAGACCCATAGGGCTGTCGTTTATTGAATTTCGCGACCTCGGCACACAAGAGAATGATATGATCAGCAACACGCCTGACAGCAGCCTTTGACTTTCCAACACAAGGTGAGTCGGTGCCCACTTACAGTTAAGTGGTCTAGTGGGAAGGAATCGACCCCTATGGCCAATCTAAGAACTGGGCTCGAACAGATGACCCATGGGGTCAGGAAACGTGTGCTCTAAACCACTCAAGCCATCACGCCCCCGTTAATGGTGCCAGGCTTTGTTCAGAAGATTGAAATGTATCTATCATGTTCTTAAACACCCATCACTCCCTTAACACAGTTTTCTATTCCAGCTACTCTTAACCAGCGTTTAGTCATCAGATGACCTTTATGCGCGACGTCTCTCAAACGTTCTCCGGTAGATGCATAAGTCACAAGTGGTGATTGTACTGGAATGATCTGTGTTTTGTCTTAGTTTATTTGTTTTTTTCACGAACTTCTCCATAGAAAAAGGAAATGAAATAAAATTACGAAACTGATGTTGAAACCATTTATTTCTTGTCTAGAGGACATGAATGCATTGACAACTTACTGTGGATATTTTTATCATAATCGTACAACAAATGTAGAAATCGAAAAGTGCTTATAAAGGTCTACTGACTCAGAGTTTAAGGCAATGTGCTGCGCGTCTAATCCACATTGTTTTCTGTGTTTCAATGGACGATAAATTGTTATGGCTAGTACTGTTATGAGGTGGTGATGGAAGGGAGTGCAAGGGTGGATTTACGGCGTACTAGGCGATGCGTGTTGCGATACCCCGAAAGACCAGTGCTTCCGATACCACAGACAATATAACCTTATTACTACCTCTCAGACGACGAAGCTCTGCGACGTTCCCATCGCGTAAGAAGACACCACACAACAGCGGAAGCCAAGAACGACCCTCTCAGTATTCCAAAATATAGGGAAATCAGGTCATCACCTTAAACTCTTTGAGTGACGTCTATTGAACCATATCAATAAGGTCCTTAGGCTCTGAGTGACGTCTACCGACCCATATCAATAAAGTCCTTAGGCTCTGAGTGACGTCTACCCAACCATATCAGTAAGGTCCTTAGGCTCTGAGTGACGTCTGCTGAACCTTACTAACAAGGTGGTTGATGCAGAGGGATCCTTATACGGCCATCAGGCTCTGCAGTGAACTCCCAGAAAGTCAGGTCAGTTATCAGGAAGCAGCCCTTATCCCGGGGATGTCCTCGACCGCCTTAGCTGCCACGGTGATCAGCAAGCGTCGGGCGGCTGACGCCCTCAAAAGCCCGACTCCACGCGGCCGTCCCTTCCTTCCATAAATCACCTGTCAGAGTAGATTAAAACTTGTTAATAAGAGCTCCAACCCCTCTCACCTGGCGATCAATCAGGGCTCTCCTACCAATCAGGTGTCTGGTAATCAGGGTATCGCTGTGACTGATTGATGATGCTCCGATATGGACGAGGCTTCAACGCGGGAAGAGGAGCTTTATGGGGGCGGGTGAGGGAGAAGCGCGGTCGCTTGGTTTCTCTCTTCGTGCGGGGTGTGCTGGTCTGTTCTGGAGATCGCGGTGGGAGGCGAGGCGATTGAGAGGTGGAATGCGAATCAGAGCAGCTGTGTGTGGTAAGGGGGAAGAAAAAACAACAGCAATAAAGATGGTTAACGGATATAGAGAAAATGCAGAAGCGAGAAAAACTAAGAAAAACAAGAAAAGCATAAAATATGTGAACAAACAAACAATAATAGGACATAACACTGTAATCCGCAATGGTATTACTGAACATACAAATCCAGTCAGGAAATCGTCCAAGAATGATATGGCATAAACAAACAACTGGAGATTCGAAGACTGGCTACCAAATTTGTGTGCTTACAGTAAACAGGAGCGTTACGAAAGAAGTAAAACTCACAGTCAGCAGAACGGCCAGACAGCGGATGTCATTCAGCAAACTCTGACATGACGAGACATGACACGCGGAACCCAGACCGCTCGTGAAACAATAAAGTCGATCATTAACCGGAGCAAACCATAGGTTGTGGCGAGACTAACAATCACGGGTTGCAACGCCAGGCCTCATTCCGGGCCCCGTGATTGAAGCGTCTGCCGTGCTGTGTGCCATAGGCAGCAACCGGGAGAAGAGAGAGACGACACGTTGAGGATCAGGGCGGAGGATGTGTGGCAAGAGAGAGAGAGAGAGAGAGCGCGTGTGTGTTTGGGAGTTAGAGAGCGCGGTGGTATGGGGTCTTACTTAAGATGGGGGTCATCGTGTCACCCAGCTTCCTCAGCCCCAGGGAGGAGACGAGGACCTACCTGGTCTTGCGGGCGCCCTGCGGGTGTCTTCGATATTGGCGCCCCCCTCCCCCCAGACTGCTGCCCCTCGGGTACCTCGCACATCACTGATGTTGAGAAGGACCCGGGGCCACGGATGGACAACGAACCGGGCAAAGAAAAGAATATGAAACATGAAAATTGACTTTTCGGGGACAAGTTGGGCGTGTCTCGTTGTTCCTGTCTTGGGTTAGGATGAATCTTGCTCGGAGTTGTTTTAGAGCCGGACGATGAGTATGACTGACATGTGACCTCCTTCTTCATTCTGATGCCAGGAATTACTGGCAGCTAAACGCAGAGGTCTGATGGAGGCTATAATGAGAAGTTACGAACCGGGGCAGACGACACATGGAAGCTACGTATGTAATCAGGTCGTCGTTGGCCACTGAAACGGCGTTAGGAGGAAAAATACTCTGAGCTGACTTCAATGCTCTTTTGAGGTCATGTGGTCGATTGCAGAAAATGAGACTCATGGTTTCGAGCGCCGCTTCCTGTTGGTGCTCTGCCACCTGATGTTACAAGGACCCCCGGCCATGTTGATCTCTTCCGTCCACACCGTTTGATGATACGATCCCTCGCCCTTACCAGTCACCATTACCTCACCAAGCCCTTGCCTGCCCACGCTACTTCCCTAGTTGCTCTCTCTCTTCTGCTACAGCCTATTGCACATCCGTGTATATACTCTCCTACCCGACGACCCACACTGTCTCCCCCCAAAACCAACCCTTCCCCAACCACCCCACTCCCACTCCCTCCCCACCATAACTCCCTTCCTCCCCGATCCTACCCACCCACTACCTACCCCCAACCCAAAAGAACCCCACCACCCCAAACCCTCCCCACCACCCCCCACCTCTCTCCAACTCTTTCGTTTCTCAACAGATTTACTGTGTTCGTTGTGCCAGTCCCGGATGTCTGAGTCCAGAGGTTTTGTGATAATAATTCAAATAAATCACTTCCTGTGAGCTGCACAGCTGACACATTAGAACAGTTTATTCATGGTACAGTTTTTTTTCTTCATAATCATTAACTTTGAAAATATGGAGCTTATTAAATATTCTTCTGTGTATGATTCGTTAATGGCTGACATACAGAAATATTCAATATAATTTCATATGTAATTCTCCTGTAATGTCTAGTACAGAGATCAGGACCCACGAGTGATGTAATCCTAGCTGCAGTGAAGGGGAGAGAGAGAGAGAGAGGGGTTTGATTACCTAAAAGGGTTTAACAAACCCTTAACTTGCAATTATTGATTCGCCTAACCACCGTAAAGGATAATTGTCGGTGATTAAGGGTTTAACTACCATAGTGGGGAGGTAATGGGCGTGAATGACAATTAATCTTATGGGATCCTGTTGCACTGCCCCCCTCGAGTTACCCCGGAGCTGGCTGACAACAAGGACAGCACAAGAGGCGTCCCATCGCACACACCATCCTGGGAAACACGAACGAGCTACCGACCGGTCGAACGCCTCCTATACACCGCCCTTGGAAACACAGACCATCGATTGAACACCATATACCTTCCAGCGTTACTTTTTCTTCCCAGGATGAACACCAAAGACCTTACATACGACAGTACGGACACAGAGAGAAAAAGGCCATAAATATCGAATCAAAAGGGAAAATGCATATGTATTAAAGGCGTTTATATACCCATCCCACCCTAACGTGGACAAACCTAGAATCGATCAAGGAAAAAATTATTCGATCAGGTGATAGAGTAAAAGGGATCCTACTGCTTTTCCCCATGAGGTCTGAAACGCCAGCTGGTGATCTGCTTTTCGCTGATTGGTTATTGCCGGACTCCGCCCGCTTGAGGTTGCACCGCAAGCGAGAAAAGTCACCTTTGGCGAGCTTATGTCATCATCAGTTGACGTAACAAGAGTAGGATTTCGTCAGAGAGCTTCTCGCTTCAAAGGAGTCCCATCCTGTGCCGCAGGTGTGTGTGATGCAGCCCTTGGGAAAGGGGTCTTAGGATAACTATGAATATATATATATATATATATATATACTCAATCGTATCTCTCATTCAGATGGCCATAATTTCCATCAACGGAGAGCCAACATGCAATCATATAAAAAGGACGATTATGCGAGGCTTCAAATCACAGCGGAGGGAGCGGTTGGTACCGCTTCCTTCCGTCCCTCAGGGACTTCCACGGAAAACGAAGCTGCGGCAAACGCAATTTTCCGGAGACCTGCCGCCGAAAAGTGTACAGATTAAGTCCAATTTTCTGTCCTCTTATCGCCATTATCTACACGGAGATAAGAACAGCTGCATGAGCAAACCCTGTCATTACCAGAAAAGGTACCACGTCGATCGCAAGTGTCCTATGCACACTAAAGAGAGTTGAGCCACCATCCATCCATCCACCCAGCCACCCACGCTTCCCCCTGCCGGACCACCCCATTCCCCCAGAGTGGACATTGATATTTTCTGAGTTTACTTAAAAAAGAGAGAAAAAAAAGGTCGATATTTGTGGCGATGGCTTCGAAAAATAATTCAAAATGATAAATGAGGTTGTGTGACGGGTGTTAAGAGGGGTTCTGTTTCTATTGTGTTTACGAAGAATATATTGGTATTTACTGTAATTCGTTTCAAAGATGTACTTATAAAACCAGTCATGCAACCTTGAGAACCATTCATGGTTATCGGTATTTTCATGGTTGTAGAAAGGGTAGCTTACGATTTTTATGATCGTGTCTTTTCCCCCTAAAAGTGTATGAAGAAAAAGGCGAAATTTTCTTACAAAAGTATTGCACAGAAAAACCAAAAAATGTTCAGATATCTAAATGCAGACACATTCAATAGAGAAAAGTCACTATTGTTAATCAGCGAATTTAGGCTGTTTATACAAAGGCAAATGGGAAAACATTCAAAAGAATTAGTCAAGGTAATTTATTAGTGTATACAACAGCCTTTGGCCCTCTGCTCTGTACGGTAGGTACGATTATGGAAATATTGATGATGGCAGATACCTTTTATCAACAATATAACCCTAAGAAGAGTGACCAGCAGCGATCCTCAGAGGCTATAAGCTGGTGATAGTTGAAAGAATACCAGAGACTTCCTCATCCACACAAAGAACCCAGGAGTGAGGTACTTACTTCACACACTTCGTCGATGCATCCCTCTGTCACTTTACAAACATTGCTTCACGCATTATTTTTGGGTCATAATGATGAGAAAACACGGTAACAGAGTAATGGAAGTGGTAAAGAATTAAGAAGAAAATAAACCCACACACACCTCATTTAAGACCTCTGGATTAGTGTAGAAGAATGCAGCTGTCGGCATTAGATTTATCATCCAGAGTCATTACTGGAACGAAACAAAGACACGAGAAACAAGCCTCCTCGTAGACTCTGATGGAATTTCTCTCTCTTTTCAGTGGAAATTCAATCTAATTTTTGTCACGCTTCGGTCACAAACATAGGCGGGCTTTAAAAATGTGTAACAACTATATTTTTCATTGCATAAGGAAAATTCATTAAATCTTAAGATAAGTTATCGCAAGGAAAGTGAATGATTACCCACCGTACAAACAGACAGATTCTTCGTCGTAATATAACAATTCCTTTGTGTAGCATAAGGCCGAGGAAACATCAATCACTAGGGCATAAAACTCTGATGTCTAAATCAACAATAATGGCGACCCAAAGAAAGCAAAAAAAAAAAAGAAAAGACATAAATGGTCGCAAAAAAAGTTGATTGGCACAATCTTGGGTGAAATATCATGTGGCATAAATAAACAGATAGCCTGTTTTCAATCAGGATTCAGCAAACAATGCCGACAATATTTCCTCTGGAGGATATATCGTGCAATTTTATGGTAGATTTATGAACTCTTTACGCGGTAGAGAGTGATTGGAATAAGAAGGGGTCATGATGAAATGCGAGGAGGTTCGGTTACTCCTCGAGCCAAGACGGGGAAAGCATGACCATGGCCTTCTTGCTGGTGGTTCCTGAAGGGAATACGAGAAATTCATGAGAAAGAGAGAGAGAGAAAAAAAAGAGAGAATGGCAGTGTCACTCCTCTCTTGAAGTCATGGCATCCTCAGGAAAGAGAGAGAGAGAGAGAGGAATAACTGCTTCAGATAAAGCTTAGAATTATCCTCACAAACTATATGTATCGTTGTACTGATAAGACACTTGATCATATACATACCTGCGTTTGAGTGTAGCGAGGTAAAACGAACGCGTGAATGCATTACAGAATACCCTGCGAATTTGGCCCCCACATATTTTCCTTACATGCAATTACTTCAAAATCCTAGTGACAGTAAACGATGTACCCCGCTCTAATTACACCTTCAGCGGTTAGCGTTCTTTTCAGAGGCTGTGAACTCAGTGTGTTGTTCCTGGTGAGGTACTGAGGGGTAAGAGAAGGAGAGAGAATAAGCATACGTCGTGTCTAGACTTTTGTCGCGTGGTGCTGAGTGTGGAAGAGAACAAGACTAAATATATTGTCCCTCTACTACTCTGCAACCTTCCGGTTATTTTAGATTATATAACATTTCTGCTTCAACCTTTCTCATACATCCTACTACGTATCTGAAAATCTTCCCAGCCAATGAAGATTTAATTGATTTTCATATGACCTCGTCATCGGGGTGATGAGAACGGTACGTGTTGCAATCAGGTTGGCCCAGGGCGGTATTGCGAGTGATGTCTGTGTCGTTCGTGTGTTCCACGCAGAGGATCACCGGTGGCCGGACGGGATAAATGAGTCCGAAGTTCGTAGGTTGTTTAGTTGGTTATTTGGGCTCTAGGCCAATCAGCTGCCATGATCATCTAAGCCATCATTGTGAAGATACAAAACCACATCACAATATATATATATATATATATATATATATATATATATATATATATATATATCACGTGATTTTGAGAATATAATTGTTGTGCTATGATTCTCGTTGTAAATATAGCTTTGTTTATCATTATTGTGATCATTATGTCATTAAAAGCTGCACTGTGAGGCAGTCTTATTTACCACGGGAAAATTGTTGGGTATTGTGGCTGTGTTTCATAGTTTGCGATTGGTTCATGATGTCCCTAAATGTTTAATATTAATTTTTTTTTCAGTTTCAATGCTTTATTCCTTGATGGAGGAAGCACCATTCTTTCATATTATCACTGCCGTTTCTATTTCTCGTTATCTCTTCAAGGTCATCAGTAAATTAGTAGCTTAGTCTATGCATACACCTTTCATTTTCTGTTGTATTGAACGTGTAAACATTTTTTTTTTTACAGTAGTCAAAAGCCATTAAATCTAATAACATACGTCTGTTCCTTAATGCTTTACGAGGAAAACACTGAAATTATACTACATTTGCATGCTATAAAGATGATATTTATATACCGGCTTCTTAAAAGCTGACACGATATTGTATTTTGCTCCACAGTAAACTAAAAGTAGCGACCTCGAAATCTCACCCCTGACCTTTCACTTTCCATTGTTGTTGGTATTATTTACATCATTTCTTTCAGATCCGTTGCCGATGAAGATGCGCGCGCTGCCTCAGAGCTTCTGGCTACAGCCCAACAAGAACAACAACCTCCCGCCATCTTGTTCTACCCTCCCACCGCTCATCCTAGGGAAGGACTCCAGCGACGTCATTGGTCAGTTT
This sequence comes from Panulirus guttatus, assembly GCA_032361385.1. Classification (NCBI taxonomy): domain Eukaryota; kingdom Metazoa; phylum Arthropoda; class Malacostraca; order Decapoda; family Palinuridae; genus Panulirus; species Panulirus guttatus. The sequence continues at coordinate 2,173 of JAUUDW010209061.1, read as the reverse complement.
GTACCCGAGAACTTTTTGCGCCTATTGGCTCGCTAATTGACGCATCACTCCCGTTTCTCATGTTCTGTAGTCACTTTGCTTAATGTGGTTTGGGATGTTTGGGTGAGAGTTAGCAAATAGTTTGAGTAGAGTGGTATATGATTTCACGTCTGTGATGTAAAATAGTGGGAATTAATGGCTTTAGATTGTTAGATATTTAGAAAAGCGGGTTCACCAGCGATGCATCATTATATGTAATTATACTCCGAGGCATTATCGTTTTATCTTAATTACTGTATAGATTTTCAGTTAAGTGATCTATTTCAGAAAGTAAAGGCAATCAAATTTCATAAGGTATATGCGGACTTGATAGTGCTGTCGAAGAAGTCTGACTTTTGAAGATTATTCATCAGAAATCTCTTCAGTTACCAGAAGGACCAGCAAACTTAATGAGAATATTTCGATAGATTTGCGTATGAGGTTAATGATAAATTTGTCAGTTTTTGAATCGTTGATATGACTGCAGTAAAAACGTATTGGTAAGGGAAGCGGATTCCATCGTAATTGTACGTATGTGGTCTTGATCCTTAACACCTGAAAGGGTTGTGGAAGATTATGCAATTACTGGCTGCATAGCTTGACGTTAAGGGACCCTTTGACCATGGCAGTTGATAATCAGCTAATGATTAGCTGGAGCAGTTACACTTTTTCATAAAAACGATTGAATGATGAGGTTAGGATGTTCTTCCGTAAACGGAAGTGAGGACAATGCGCGACAGTGTTCATGCGTCAATCTCGCCTAGTTTCCACCTTCACAGCTGAATATACAGTTAACAAGAAAAAATAATGTAGAATATTCAGTAGCTGAATTTCCAGTCTATCGGGTTTTAAACCAGAGAGTATATAGGCAGTCACTGCAGACCACAGGACAAATTACTGCTTTGCTCTCATCATCATCTCCCCTGTGATTGAGGTTATGTTAGCGTACCTCCTTTTGCCATTTAAGACACTGAGGCGGCACGCGGACTGATGATGAAAGACATTATCACTAGAATCATTATTTACTGTTACATTTACATAAGCACATTCGTGCTTGTACGTACCTTCTGCGGAACATAATCCTGCATTGCGTTGATATCTTGATTATTGAAGTTAATGTTTCCTAAACAATATGGAATGTTAATGGTTCCCAAACAATATGGAATGTTTCTGTACTGCCAAAAGGATTATAAATATTTTGCCACAATGTTTCTGGCCAACAGATACCCACAATATATGAAGCTAATTATCCTGAACTTTTGTAGTCCTGTGATGCGTTAAATGCTTAACTATTGAGTTAATGTTCCCAAAACAATAGTTCAAGCCCAGAATCGTGTTCACTGTGAGGAGTAGGCCCTAAACTGAGGATTTCAAGGAAATCGATTTTCTAAGGGTAAGTGGCAAAAAAATGCAGGTAATAATAGTTCAGGGTATTTTTGAGGCGAAAAAACTTTTTGTTTCAGAAATGAAAGAAAACATTATGAAAGGCTCCTATTCATGAAATGATTTCATAAAACATATCACAATGCTTCCTAAGGTCTACAGATACCAACCAAATATGAGGCAAATTATCATGAAAATTTTTAAACCGCTAATGATTTAAATGATATAGCATTTAATGGTACCTAAACAATATATCCACCAGAGAATCACATTCAGCATATGAAAAATAGACGCTATCGTAAGGGTTTAGGCCAGAAATCTTTTTTGTTTGGGAATGGAATAGAAAATAATGAAAGGGTTCTGTACGTAAAATGATAATATGAATTATATCATAATGCATCTAATAGCCTGCAGTTACCAATGGAATATGATGCGAGTTACCTTAAGATCTTTTAATCCGGTATTGATTTAAATGATTAGATATTAGAGTTAATGGCTGTCAAACAATACCTGAACGTGGAAAATTCACGAGAGACTTTTCTGAAAAAAATATTTTACGGTTGAATACATTATGCAGTACAGTAAAGCAATTTAATTGATGTATATATAGATATCTTTAATGTAAATGATTAGATACAATATCCTTTCCATCAGTTTCCTAAAGTAATGAAAGGATATGTTTTTTATTTTCCATACTTAAACATAAATCTAAATAATTTTGTAAGATTGTAATGTTTTTATGAGTTTTCTCATATTTTTTGTACATACAGTG